>OX381720.1:64685777-64986824 GCA_947462335.1 Harmothoe impar | reverse complement strand
CTAACTTGTAACTAGGCTATAGCTAGGCTGTAACTAGGCTGTAACTAGACTGTAACCAACCTGTAACTAGGCTGTAACTACCCTGTAACTACCTTGCAACTAATCTGTAACTAACCTGTAACTAACCTGTAACTACCCTGTAACTAACCTGTAACTACCCTGTAACTAACCTGTAACTACCCTGTAACTAACATGTAACTAACCTGTAACTAACCTGTAACTAGGCTGTAACTACCCTGTAACTACCCTGTAACTACCCTGTAACTAACCTGTAACTACCCTGTAACTACCCTGTAACTAACCTGTATGTAGGCTGTAACTAACCTGTAACTAACATAAGACTAGGTTGTCACTAGGCTAATACTGACATGTAACTAACCTGTAACTACCCTGTAACTACCCTGTAACTTACCCATAACTAACCTGTAACAAGGCTGTAACTAACCTGTAGCTTACGTGTAACTAACTTGTAACTAGGCTATAGCTAGGCTGTAACTAGGCTAAAACTACCCTGTAACTAACCTGTGACTAGGTTGTAGCTAGGATGTAACTAGGCTGTAACTAGGCTGTAACTAGGCTGTAACTAGGCTGTAACTAACCTGTAACTACCCTGTAATTACCCTGTAACTAGGCTGAAACAAACCTGTTGTTTTCATTTTCTTTTGGTTGCCGACTTTTGTGCTTAGATGATAACATAAACATAAGCCACTATTTTATTCATTGTGTTACTATTATTATGTCATAGATGAACTATAAAACAAATCAATTGCAATGAAAGAATCATAATGTTGTTAATAAGATGTGCTATAAGTGAGTTGACCTGCCCCTCTCCGTGCTCCGGGTGCCTGCAGCCTTTGTTTACAAACAGGTGTGACCCGGTTCTCTGTGAGGAAACATGTGAATCATTGATGGCTGTGGTCAGTGAGGTGGAACTGACTCATTTAGACAACGCTGCACAGAGACATTGCGCAATGGCACTGCTTCTTATAGTCACGCAAGTCTGGATTGTTTGAGAGCTCGAATAAGCGTCCAGGATAAATTACCTGAATGTGGAATCATGGTTGTTTTGTGTTTTGTATATAATGTCCACGGCACACTGTTAGAAGTTAATGTAGCTGAGCAGTAGAAGATATTAGTTTTACAGTATATACTACGGTATTAGTGTACACGGGCAGTAAAATACACCGTAGTTTTACAGTATACTGCGGTATTAGTGTCCATGGGCAGCAGAATACACTGTAGTTTTACATGTATAATATGACCTGTTATTCTGGTCTCCCTATCCCAGTGGACACAGAACATTGGATCAACATTGATAAATGGTTGATTTAATATTGATTCAATGTTGATCCAACATTGAACAGAATAGTGTGCCCACTGGGATGTACGGTGCAGACAGACTGCAGTAGGAGGTAAACACGTGAGTAACGCGTGTCTGTGCGTCCTCGTACTGCCCCCATGTACCCAACATGCACGGCAGCAACCCTGCCTCACCCCACACAGTCACACGTAAAAACAATGCACGATTAATGAAACTTTGTCTCCTCACCCAAGCCGAGGTCCGAGTGCTTTGCCCATGATTCACCACATTAAAACGCGCACATTGTGTGGCTGGGCGAGGTGATCAAAGTTGAATCAGAGTACATTGTTATCATTCTTACACGAAAATATTCAGTAATTTACTTCAAAATGCGACAAAAACAAAAACAGAGACAGGAAGTGACTATGGGTCCCCTGACAATCCAAGATGGCGGCGCCCATGTGCGACCAATCAGATCGTCGTATTGCGATCACATGATCGCTTTCTACTTCCGGGAGTGTTAGAACAGTTAACACTCCCAAATTGTAGGAATGTCCCCCATGTCAAACTGAAAATCAACAGCAATATAAGGGGCGAAAGCGTGGGCACCCAAAATGGCTGTTTATAACCTGCAGTGTATGAGGTGGGAGTCTATGGCTGTTTATAACCTGTAGTGTATGAGGGGGGAGTCTATGGCTGTTTATAGCCTGCAGTGTATGAGGTGGGAGTCTATGGCTGTTTATAGCCTGCAGTGTATGAGGTGGGAGTCTATGGCTGTTTACAACCTGCAGTGTATGAGGTGGGAGTCTATGGCTGTTTACAACCTGCAGTGTATGAGGTGGGAGTCTATGGCTGTTTATAACCTGTAGTGTATGAGGTGGGAGTCTATGGCTGTTTATAGCCTGTAGTGTATGAGGTGGGAGTCTATGGCTGTTTACAACCTGCAGTGTATGAGGTGGGAGTCTATGGCTGTTTACAACCTGCAGTGTATGAGGTGGGAGTCTATGGCTGTTTACAACCTGCAGTGTATGAGGTGGGAGTCTATGGCTGTTTACAACCTGCAGTGTATGAGGTGGGAGTCTATGGCTGTTAACAACCTGTAGTGTATGAGGTGGGAGTCTATGGCTGTTTATAACCTGCAGTGTATGAGGTGGGAGTCTATGGCTGTTTACAACCTGCAGTGTATGAGGTGGGAGTCTATGGCTGTTTACAACCTGCAGTGTATGAGGTGGGAGTCTATGGCTGTTTGTAACCTGCAGTGTATGAGGTGGGAGTCTATGGCTGTTTGTAACCTGCAGTGTATGAGGTGGGAGTCTATGGCTGTTTACAACCTGCAGTGTATGAGGTGGGAGTCTATGGCTGTTTGTAACCTGCAGTGTATGAGGTGGGAGTCTATGGCTGTTTGTAACCTGTAGTGTATGAGGTGGGAGTCTATGGCTGTTTACAACCTGCAGTGTATGAGGGGGGAGTCTATGGCTGTTTGTAACCTGTAGTGTATGAGGGGGGAGTCTATGGCTGTTTGTAACCTGCAGTGTATGAGGGGGGAGTCTATGGCTGTTTATAACCTGTAGTGTATGAGGTGGCAGTCTATGGCTGTTTACAACTGCAGTGTATGAGGTGGGAGTCTATGGCTGTTTACAACCTGCAGTGTATGAGGTGGGAGTCTATGGCTGTTTGTAACCTGCAGTGTATGAGGGGGGAGTCTATGGCTGTTTACAACCTGCAGTGTATGAGGTGGGAGTCTATGGCTGTTTACAACCTGCAGTGTATGAGGTGGGAGTCTATGGCTGTTTGTAACCTGCAGTGTATGAGGTGGGAGTCTATGAGGCAGGAGGAGCCGCAGCTCCTGATGGAGGCCACTTTGAGGCTGTTGTCTGACAAGACCCATGGACCATGCACTATAATGGATGCCTACTGTACTGTCGTGTTTAAGCGCCCCGGCGCTTATAACTTTGGAGGGCTGTTTACCCCCCGGCACTTGTACAAGACAGGCGCTTATTCAAGATCCATTGTTAGTGCTTAAGAGTAATTTCAAGACCCTCACACCCCTGGCGCTTATACAATACCCACGCTTATTCAATACCCGGCACTTAAACATGACGGTACGGTATGTTGGTTACGGCTCATCACGCTGCCGCCCACACCCACATATACATGTTTTATTACAGAATGCAGGTCAAGGCTAAACCCACTTACTGGGTGTAGGGATGTAACCACAAGCTAAACCTCGGGGTGGAGGTCAGGTGTTTCTGTTTACAGAAACTGAGTAGTCAACTCAAAGTCCCCCCTCTGCTTTGAGCATCGTATTCTTGTAAAAATGTGTTCATTTGGATGCAATAAAAGGCCACTATCTCATGATTATGCATAATAAGTAATATTGCTGGGATCCAGATTACAATTATGCGTGAAACTGGAAATGGAGCCACTTTAAGCAAAGTCCCCCCTCTGCTTTGTGTCAACATTGCTGGGGTCTTTTAAAGCACATTGCCTGCATACCTACAACACTGTGGGGAGCAAGGAAAGTACAGGGGTCCATGCACAGGAGGCACAAGTATTCAGTGTAGTGACCACAGTGGCTTACCCTGTTCCAATGAATTGGAACACTTGATCTCCCCCCTGATGTTTAGACTACTGCTTATATTCAGTGGTCAGCCATGGCTGTAACAGCTATCCGAAGGCAGAAAGCCACAGGATCTTCCCAGATAACTATTAATTGGACTCTTTTGATGGTTCCTGATTCCTTCTATCGCTTTCTGTCTATCTCTGAGTTTGTCTGTTTTTCTGTCTCTACCTCGGTTTGTGGGATATAAGATAGACAGGGGAACAAGATGGCCACCTACACAGGATGACAAGATTGCTTACACAAGGGGGACAAGATGGCTGCCTACACAGGGGGTCAAGATGGCTGCCTACATACACAGGGGGACAAGATGGCCGCCTACACAGGGGGACAAGATGGCTGCCTACACAGGGGGACAAGATGGCTCCCTACATACACAGGGGGACAAGATGGCCGCCTACACAGGATGACAAGATGGCTGCCTACATACACAGGGGGACAAGATGGCCGCCTACACAGGATGACAAGATGGCTGCCTACACAGGGGGACAAGATGGCTGCCTACATACACAGGGGGACAAGATGGCCGCCTACACAGGATGACAAGATGGCTGCCTACATACACAGGGGGACAAGATGGCCGCCTACACAGGATGACAAGATGGCTGCCTACGCAGGGGGACAAGATGCCTACATACACAGGGGGACAAGATGGCCGCCTACACAGGATGACAAGATGGCTGCCTACACAGGGGGACAAGATGGCTGCCTACACAGGGGGACAAGATGGCTGCCTACACAGGGAGACAAGATGGCTGCCTACACAGAGGGACAAGATGGCTGCCTACACAGGGGTGCAAGATGGCTGCCTACACAGGGGCGCAAGATGGCCACCTACACAAGGGGGACAAGATGGCCGCCTACACAGGGGGACAAGATGGCTGCCTACACAGGGGGACAAGATGGCTGTCTACACAAGGGGGACAAGATGGCTGTCTACACAAGGGGGACAAGATGGCTGCCTACACAGAGGGACAAGATGGCCGCTTACAAAGTGGGACAAGATGGCCACCTACACAGGGGGACCAGATGGCTGCCTACACAAGGGGACAAGATAGCTGCCTACACAGAGGGACAAGATGGCCACCTAAACAGGGGGACAAGATGGCTGCCTGCACAAGGGGACAAGATGGCTTGACTTTCCTGCACCTAAACCCTTCCTTGTAGCCTGTATTCACAACCCGTGCCTGGTGTGACCCGTTCTCTATAAGGAAACATGTGAATCATTGATAGTTGTGTGCAGTGAGGTGGAGCTGGTACTTGGAGGTCAAGGTAACCCACAGTGTTCTCCACGCCACACACTCTGACATGTAGATCAGTGATCAGTCAGTGCACCTAACACCTGGTATGGTACTTCTAACTAACCTGTAACTAACATGTAACTAACCTGTAACTAAGCTGTAACTATCCTGTAACTAACATGTAACTAACCTGTAACTAACATGTAACTAACCTGTAACTAACATGTAACTTAGCTGTAACTAACCTGTAACTAGGCTGTAACTAACCTGTAAGTAGGCTTAACTAGACTGTAACTAGGCTGTAACTAACCTGTAACTAACATGTAACTAACCTGTAACTAACATGTAACTAACATGTAACTAACCTGTAACTAACCTGTTACTAACCTGTAACTAACATGTAACTAAGCTGTAACTAACCTGTAAGTAGGCTGTAACTAGACTGTAACTAACCTGTAGCTTACGTGTAACTAACTTGTAACTAGGCTATAGCTAGGCTGTAACTAGGCTGTAACTAGACTGTAACCAACCTGTAACTAGGCTGTAACTACCCTGTAACTACCTTGCAACTAATCTGTAACTAACCTGTAACTAACCTGTGACTAGGTTGTAACTAGGCTGTAACTTGGCTGTAACTAACATGTAACTACCCTGTAACCAACCTGTAACCAACCTGCAACTACCCTGTAACTAGGCTGAAACGAACCTGTTGTTTTCATTTTCTTTTGGTTGCCGACTTTTGTGCTAAGTTGAGAACATAAACATGTACCACTATTTTATTCATTGTGTTACTATTATTATGTCAAAGATGAACTATAAAACAAATCAATTGCAATGAAAGAATTATAATGTTGTTAATAAGATGTGCTATAAGTGAGTTGACCTGCCCCTCTCTGTCCGTGCTCCGGGTGCCTGCAGCCTTTGTTTACAAACAGGTGTGACCCGGTTCTCTGTAAGGAAACATGTGAATCATTGATGGCCGTGGTCAGTGAGGTGGAACTGACTCATTTAGACAAAGCTGCACAGAGACATTGCGCAATGGCACTGCTTCTTATAGTCACGCAATTCTGGATTGTTTGAGAGCTCCAATAAGCGTCCAGGATAGATTACCTGAATGTGGAATCATGGTTGTTTTGTGTTTTGTACACAATGTCCACGGCACACTGTTAGAAGTTAATGTAGCTGAGTAGTAGAAGATATTAGTTTTACAGTATATACTACGGTATTCGTGTACACGGGCAGTAAAATACACCGTAGTTTTACAGTATACTGCGGTATTAGTGTCCATGGGCAGCAGAATACACTGTAGTTTTACATGTATAACATGACCTGTTATTCTGGTCTCCCTATCCCAGTGGACACAGAACACTGGATCAACATTGATGAATGGTTGCCAATGTTGATTTAATTTTGATTCAATGTTGATCCAATATTGAACAGAATAGTGTGCCCACTGGGATGTACGGTGCAGACAGACTGCAGTAGGAGGTAAACACGTGAGTAACGCGTGTCTGCGTCCTCTTGCGCTGCCCCATGTACCCAACATGCACGGCAGCAACCCTGCCTCACCCCACACAGTCACACGCAAAAACAATGCACGATTGATGAAACTTTGTCTCCTCACCCAAGCTGAGGTCCGAGTGCTTTGCCCATGATTCGCCACATTAAAACACGCACATTGTGTGGCTGGGCGAGGTGATCAAAGTTGAATCAGAGTACATTGTTATCGTTCTTACACAAAAATATTCAGTAATTTACTTCAAAATGCGACAAAAACAAAATCATAGACAGGAAGTGACTATGGGTCCCCTGACAATCCAAGATGGCGGTGCCCATGTGCGACCAATCAGATCGTCGTATTGCGATCACATGATCGCCTTCTACTTCCGGGAGTGTTAGAACGGTTAACACGCCCAAATTGTAGGAATGTCCCCCATGTCAAACTGAAAATCAAAAGCAATATAAGGCTTCATATATTGCCATGGGGCGGCAGCTTGGGCACCCAACATGGCTGTTTACAACCTGCAGTGTATGAGGTGGGAGTCTATGGCTGTTTGTAGCCTGCAGTGTATGAGGTGGGAGTCTATGGCTGTTTACAACCTGCAGTGTATGAGGTGGGAGTCTATGGCTGTTTATAGCCTGCAGTGTATGAGGTGGGAGTCTATGGCTGTTTGTAACCTGCAGTGTATGAGGGGGGAGTCTATGGCTGTTTGTAACCTGTAGTGTATGAGGGGGGAGTCTATGGCTGTTTACAACCTGCAGTGTATGAGGTGGGAGTCTATGGCTGTTTATAACCTGCAGTGTATGAGGTGGGAGTCTATGGCTGTTTACAACCTGCAGTGTATGAGGTGGGAGTCTATGGCTGTTTGTAACCTGCAGTGTATGAGGGGGGAGTCTATGGCTGTTTACAACCTGCAGTGTATGAGGTGGGAGTCTATGGCTGTTTGTAACCTGCAGTGTATGAGGTGGGAGTCTATGGCTGTTTGTAACCTGTAGTGTATGAGGTGGCAGTCTATGGCTGTTTATAACCTGTAGTGTATGAGGTGGGAGTCTATGGCTGTTTACAACCTGCAGTGTATGAGGTGGGAGTCTATGAGGCAGGAATAGCCGCACCTCCTGATGGAGGCCACTCTGAGGCTGTTGTCTGGCAGGTACCATGTACCATGGACTATAATGGATGCCTACTGTACTGTCGTGTTTAAGTGCCCCGGCGCTTATAACTTTAGAGGGGTGTTTACCCCCCGGCACTTGTACAAGACAGGGGCTTATTCAAGATCCATTGTTAGGGCTTGAGAGTAATTTCAAGACCCTCACACCCCTGGCGCTTATACAATACCCACGCTTATTCAATACCCGGCACTTAAACATGACAGTACGGTGTGTTGGTTACGGCTCATCACGCTGCCTCCCACACCCAGAGATACATGTTTTATCACAGGATGCAGGTCAAGGCTAAACCCACTTACTGGGTGTAGGGATGTAACCACGGGCACCTACTTAGCTAAACCTCGGGGTGGAGGTCAGGTGTTTCTGTTTACAGAAACTGGGTAGTCAACTCAAAGTCCCCCCTCTGCTTTGAGCATCGTATTCTGGTAAAAATGTGTTCATTTGGATGCAATAAAAGGCCACTATCTCATGATTATGCATAATAAGTAATATTGCTGGGATCCAGAATACACAATTATGCGTTAAACTGGAAATGGAGCCACTTTAAGCAAAGTCCCCCCTCTGCTTTGTGTCAACATTGCTGGGGTCTTTAAAGCACATGGCCTGCATACCTACAACACTGTGGGGAGCAAGGAAAGTACGGGGGTCCATGCACAGGAGACACAGGTATTCAGTGTAGTGACCACAGTGGCTTACCCTGTTCCAATGAATTGGAACACTTAATCTCCCCCCTGATGTTTAGACCACTGCTTATATTCAGTGGTCGGCCATGGCTGTAACAGCTACCCGAAGGCAGAAAGCCACAGGATCTTCCCAAATAACTTTGAATTGGACTCTTTTGATGGTTCCTGATTCCTTCTATCGCTTTCTGTCTATCTCTGAGTTTGTCTGTTTTTCTGTCTCTACCTCGGTTAGTGTGATATAAGATAGACAGGGGAACAAGATGGCCACCTAAACAAGGGAGACAAGATGGCCGCCTACATACACATGGTGACAAGATGGCTGCTTACGCAGGGGGACAAGATGGCTGCCTACACAGGGGGACAAGATGGCTGCCTACACAGGGGGACAAGATGGCCGCCTACATACACAGGGTGACAAGATGGTCGCCTACACAGGGGGACAAGATGGCTGCCTACACAGGGGGACAAGATGGCCACCTACACAGGGGGACAAGATAGCCGCCTACACTGGGGGACAAGATGGCCGCCTACACAGGGGGACAAGATGGCTGCCTACACAGGGGCGCAAGATGGCAGCCTACACAAGGGGGACAAGATGGCTACCTACACAGGGGGACAAGATGGCTGCCTACACAGGGGCGCAAGATGGCTGCCTACACAGGGGGACAAGATGGCAGCCTACACAGGGGGACAAGATGGCTGCCTACACAGGGGTGCAAGATGGCTGCCTACACAGGGGCGCAAGATGGCAGCCTACACAAGTGGGACAAGATGGCCACCTACACAGGGGTGCAAGATGGCTGCCTACACAGGGGTGCAAGATGGCTGCCTACACAGGGGGACAAGATGGCCGCCTACATACACAGGGTGACAAGATGGTCGCCTACACAGGGGGACAAGATGGCTGCCTACACAGGGGGACAAGATGGCCACCTACACAGGGGGACAAGATGGCCGCCTACACAGTGAGACAAGATGGCCGCCTACACAGGGGGACAAGATGGCTGCCTACACAGAGGGACAAGATGGCCGCTTACAAAGTGGGACAAGATGGCCACCTACACAGGGGGACAAGATGGCCACCTGCACAGGGGGACAAGATGGCCGCCTACACAGGGGGACAAGATGGCCGCCTACACAGGGGCGCAAGATAGCTGCCTATACAGTGGGACATGATGGCTGCCTGTGCAGGGTGACTGGCTAGTATGCTATAAGTTGGGTTGAAGGCCACAAACAAGTTAAAGTTGTATGTGAGCCGTAGTTGTCCTTAAGGAGTACTATTGATGTAGAGTTGTGGGCGGGGTCGTACATCAAAGTGAGCAGTGAGACTTGTCTAACTGAAGCCGACAACAAAAGCCTCTTAGTCTCATCATGGAGATAACAGTAACACTAGATCTATATGATGCAACAGTTATCTTTGTTTTCTCATACATTATAGAGATGGATCTATTCAAAAAAGGCAAAATGTGCCTAGTACCATGTCAGGATAAGTGTAAAAAAGTTACAATTACACTACAAATTCAAACTTGGGCTGGAGGTATTGGGTTTCCCCTGGGGTAATGTAGATGGCAGGTTTATATAACACCTGACACAGATGTGGTTACTCATTTATCAAACCCATCATTCATGGATGCAGCATGGGGGAACAAGGTCATTGAGTTGTAAGGCCAAGAAAAGAAAAATTTGTTTCAGGTAACATGGACAGAAAATGTAGGGACGGTAGGTCGGATTTTTTTTTTGATTTATTTTTTCAACATGAAAGTACTAGCCAGCCCCTCCGAAGACCCTAAAATTGGCCAAAAAAGGGTAAGAATGTGAAAATTTCAAAATTGCATAAAAAAAAAAGTAGGGTCGACCCTGTATTGATAGGGTAGGTCGGGTAAGCTGAAACAAACCTCTTTTTTTTTGGCCTAACCTGCTTCACAAGTTACATCATGGGGTGCCCAGAATGTACATAAACAACGCCCTCCAGTAATAAATGTCATTTTGACATTTCTGTAAGTTTTAGATGGCTTTACTGAACTTAAAGCTGCTTAAAGTGACCCTCTAAGGCATCCTAAATGTACTTAAACACAAACATTGATGCAGTGTGCACTGACCTGGTACCCCATGTTACATGACTCATGCTGCACCTCGGCCATCAACATTATCAACTCCTACAACTTTGTGTGTATACAGGTAGAGCGCAGTGAAAAGTGATTACACTTAAACATGCTAGGGTTCAATTTAAGTTAAATTACTATTTGGTGTAGAGGCCGTTCTGTAGAGGCAGCCGAGGGTTCAGTTATCCAAACTGTTTGTTCAACAATTGTCACATCTCACAGGGCCACATGGGGGACACAGTTAATTAAACTGTTTAGAAATGAACTTGCGTATTAAATATGGCCATATAATACTTCATGTCCCACCTAATGTATTAAACAGAATTCAGCTTAGAATTCAGCTTATTATTAGTTTTGTGCTCAATTTCCCTACTGCCCAGGTGTGCATGCTGGGTTGGTGACGTCATGTCTCTACCTCCTCACCTCGGTTTGTGCTTCAATGGTTGGACTATTAATGTGCACTCCAAAGTCTTAAATTAAGCACAAGTATGTTATATGTCGTTGGAAAGAGAAAATCAACATGAATCTGTATATTTTTATTACGTTTTGATGTAGCTTAATCAATAATAACTAGGGGGGCAGGGGGGACATGTCCCCCCAGTTTTGACCAACCCCCCAAAAAAGGTCAAGCTAAAAAGGTCAAGTAAAAAGGGGTCAAAATACCCCTCAGTCCGCCCTATGTAGAAGGGTGGTTATTAGCATATTTCACTTATCCCAGAACGGACTGACACCTGATAGAGGATTATCAATGTATATGGGAGGTATATTTCTGTTAAATCTAGTGTAAGTTTGAATTACAAAACCTCAAATGTATAAGGCTCAAACTCCTGACTTATGTTGTTTTAGGATAGAGGAAGGACAAATCAGAAAGTTCTTAATATGTTTAAACAAGTTTATATCATTGAAAGGTATATATCTCGGCTCCTTGGAACACTTTTTGATACATCTCTAACCCTAGCGGTTCATTTTTTATTGCCTCACGAACTCGATTGTCCGTTTTCTGGTGACTCCGGGACCAAAATAAGGTGATTATGTACATAATGTCTTAAAGTACATCACAGCAACTAATAATTTTGTTTACAAACTGGGACATCATATATCTTAAGATATACCAAGTATGGATGACCTCCAAAAAATAGTTTTTGAGAATTTTGAAGATTTATCAAAATATGAAAATTTCAACCACATATTCTCAACTTTACCCTAGTTCACTCAAAATGGTTCAATTAATTGTCAGAATCACTCTACAATGTCCTGATGGTATATACTTAAGAAAATATGGACTGTAAGGATCTTTTGTTGAACCTACTTGGCACAGTACTGGCCTAAAAATCTGCTATTTCACCTCATTTCGGTCCCGGAGTCACCCAGGTGACATTGTATAAATGTAGGTTAAATTAGTGGAGTTATCAGATTTCTGGTTTAGAGCATTAGAGGGGGTGGATAAGAAGCAGGGGCACTTAAGATAGCTAAAATATATTGGATATTGACAATTCTGTGTGGGTCTTAGTATTATCAGCAAGGCGAGTGACTCCGGGACCAAAATATGTATGACAACACACATTTGGTCCTGCAGGTTTGAATATTGGATTTTTTTCAAAAATTCTTTTTTCTGGTAAAAGACACAATAGTTACCTCACAATTTGGGGTACAAGAGATACTGTTTGGATCTACTTTATTTATTGTATAGGGGTATCAAAATGAAAGGACTTTTGAACATTTTGCTGACAATGCACACTTAAATGGCTGTGGAGAAAGAAAATATGGTACATATCAAGTGAAAGCCTCATGAATCAATTGACTTTACCATAGGCCTAACAGAAAAAGTTATTTGAGATGGGCTGTTGTTTCCTCAGTAGACATAGGAGACATGTACAGCATTACACTTTGAGCCTTTTTGACGTTTTTAGGGCTTTGGAGGGCCAGAAAATGAAAGTTTTTGGACTAATACCGCAAAAAAAAGAAAATTCCTAAAAGCATAGGATGTTTTCTCACACGTACCAAAAATTAGAAAAAAATTATGATAAGGTTGTTATTCTGTAGGGGTATAAGGCTGAAAAGGGCCAGAAATAGCCAAAACTGCATAACTCAGAAGTTTGGGCCATAAACTATTTGAGAATTGTGATTTATATGTCAACATTTATAGATCACTTTAAAGTGCCAACCCACAGGGAAAGTCTGCCTACATACCATGGCCACCTGGTGTGTCCTTTGGGAGTTAGTCTTAACATACCAGATGGCAGAATTTAATAGGATCATCATTTCTGAATATAAATTCGTCATTTTGACTAATGCTTTGGTCCTTTAACTAATCTCCCTATGACTACCCCGGGTTAGCCAACACTGACTAAGGTAGTACACTTACAGAGTACTAGTGTAGAACCTCTCCAGACACTGGGGTGGTGTTTGTTTGTTGATGCTGTCTCATTGTATTGAGTTGTTTATACTAAGTACAGTCAGATTGTGGTGTGTGGATCTGCTGGTGGCAACTGGCAAACAGTGCCGCGCCTCACCGCACACATTGTGTGCGGCATTAAATATGTCATCTCTGTCTCTGTGTGTGCAGTGTGTGTGCAGTGTGTGTGTGTGTGTGTGTGTATGTGTGTGTGCGTGTGTGTGTGTGTGTATGTGTGTGTGTGCAGTGTGTGTGTGTGTGTGTATGTGTGTGTATGTGTGTATGTGTGCAGTGTGTGTGTGTGTGTGCAGTGTGTGTGTGTGTGTGTGTGTGTGTGTGCAGTGTGTGTGTGCAGTGTGTGTGTGCAGTGTGTCTGTGTGTGTGTGTGCAGTGTGTGTGTGTGTGTGTGCAGTGTGTGTGTGTGCAGTGTGTGTGTGTGTGTATGTGTGTGTATGTGGGTGTGTGTGCAGTGTGTGTGTGTGTGTGTGTGTGTGTGTGTGCGTGTGTGGGTGCAGTGTGTGTGTGTGTGTGTGTGTGTACAGTGTGTGTGTGTGTATGTGGGTGTGGGTGCAGTGTGTGTGTGTGTGTGTGTGTGGTGTGTGTGCAGTGTGTGTGTGTGTGTGTGTGTGTGTGCAGTGTGTGTGTGTGTGTGCAGTGTGTGTGTGTGTGAGTCTGCAGTGTGTGTGTGTGTGTGGGGGGGGGGGGGTGTAAGGGGCATTAGACACATATTGAAAGCCTTGGTAGTTGTGCAATGCTGTGTGGAAAGCTGCTTTCGAGACTTGGCACGTTTCATCCAGTGTAGTAAATCATAGTGGGAGCTTCCCCTGTTGTTCTCTCGGCTGTTTTCTTTACACTTGGTATTGGTTGTATTGCCTTTAGCACAAGGGCTTGTATCTCGATGCTGCACGCCTACCTCCTACCTCCATGATGCGTGCTTACTCTGTCAGTGTTGTTGGAGTATTCATGGTGTCTGGGTGTTGGACCGTGTATCTGTATTATGATCTAAACCAGATGCTGCTGATACATGAACACATTAAGGTGGATGTCATTCACTGGAAGGTGTCCCATCGATCCTGTCAATGATAGTAGTATAGTATGTATCGGAACGGGACTATAGTTAAGTACTGTTTATTACTCAATCGACCTGCAGCCAATCAGAGGCCTCCCTTTTGGCGGGAAATTCAAAAGCAGCCAATGAGAGGCCTCCCTTTTGGCGGGAAATTCAAATAGGTCACGTGACCGGAAGTGACCTACTTCCGGTCACGTGACCTTTGGGCGGGAAATTCAAATAGGTCACGTGACCGGAAGTGACCTACTTAAGAGGGTCACGTGACCACCATGTTGGCGGGAAATTCAAATAGGTCACGTGACGGGAAGTGACCTACTTAAGGGGGTCACGTGACTACTAGGTTGGCTTTCAAAATAAGTCACTTGAGATTTTGATGGATAAATAAATTTAAAAAAAGAAAAAAAAAGCAAGCTGAAAAAGCTTGCTAAAAAATAATTTAAAAATGCGGCTCTTTTTTTCTAGGAGGGGGGGAGAGGGGCACTCTGGGGGGCACTCTTTAAGATGCATGGGGGGGGAGGGGGGGAGGGGGGGAGGGGCAGGGTTTTTTAAGAGTGAGACTCGCTTCTCTGCCCTCTCTAAAAGAGAGGGCAGAGAGGCGAGTCTACTTACAATGAAAGGTATCATGATCGCGTTTATGATGATGTGCATCATGATGTGACTATCTTACAACCCTATGAGAAATAAGCAAGACATGGGCGTACTTACACGGGCTATTTGTAAACTAATTTCTCTTGAATCTATTAACAGCTCACATTTTTTTCTTAGATGACATCTGACAGCTGCTTGCTAGGCTAAGATATTGTTAAATAAACAACTTGGAAAGCTAATTACAGTTTTCTGGCTTGAAATATAGTCTTTCAACAGACTTTTTTTCTCATCTTACACAGAGGCAAATATCAGAGACACCCAATGGCGCTTAAACTGCTCTCAGCCAAGGGTCGGGCACTGCTGGACTATAATAGACGGGTCAAGGACCGTTCTACTGTGGGTCAGGCTAGGTCGGACATTCAATAACGCGACTTTAGCAAAACTTGCTTGAAAGTCTGACCATGCGAGATCCTTATGCCCCAGTCTGTCAATGCTGTCCAGACTTTCAAGCAAGGTTGTCAAAGACCTACCTGTCGTTGAATGTCCGACTTAGCCTGCCTGACCCTCAGTAGAACGGTCCTTGACTCATCTATTATAGTCCAGCAGCGCCCGACCCCTGTATGAGAGGGGTATTGACACCATTGGCTGACTCTGATAATTCGCCTGTGTGCACGGGGGGAGGAGAGGGTTTACAGCTTGCGCTTATAGAGCACTACTAGTGGAGGTTTGGATGAGGCGACTATGACATATGATATTTGTCTTAAAAAATAGCCATGGCACATGTCGATGTCGCTTAATTATGCTCATATCTCATGTCGATTTTAAGAATTGCTCATGTCACCTGTCACTGTGTTTTTCAAGCTTCATGTCAAATGTCACTAGGCTTCAGTGGTCCACACCACCGCTGCTGCTGCTGCTGCTGTCGGTGCTGCTGCTTGTGCTGCTTGTGCTGCTCATGCAGCAGCTGCTGGCTGCTTGTGCTGCTGCTGCTGCTGCTGACAGATGCTACTGCTTGTGCTACTGCTCGTGCAGCAGCTGCCAGCAGCTGCTGAAGCAGCTGCTGGCAGCTGCTGGCTGCTTGTGCTGCTGACAAGGTCATGGGGGCTGCTGCTGACGATGTCACGGATGCTGCTGACAAATGCTACGGCTTGTGCTGCTCGTGCTGCTTGTGCTGCTGAAGTCGCTGCCAGCTGCTTGTGCTGCACGTGCAGCTGCTGCTGAAGCCGCTGCTAGATGCTGCTGCTTGTGCTGCACGAGACTGAGTAGCCGCTATTCGGCGTTTCACTCCTTATGTACCCTGTCCTAGTTAATCCTCTTAAACGGCTGAAAAGGCTCTCTCAGCACAGAGACTCTACTCAATGTAAGAGATCAGTTAAGTAAGTTTTCACATGCCACCTGAACTACTGCGGGAGGGTTTAGACTTAAGCAGCTTAGTGCACGCACGTGTCTGTTAGAAAAGCTACCTGCACACCTGCCTTCCTTTTTTCACTAGTATTTACCCCCTGCCGACTTATAAGGCACCTATACACGCCTTCTTGCTTCTAGAGCTAAGCTGACTGGCAGCTATTTTAAAAGAGAATACTGGTTACCTGTATAACGGATAAGGGGGTTATGAGATTAGCGTGTGTATACAAAAAAAAACAAAAAAAAAGCTACAGGGGGCGCGTGTCTGTCTGTGAGGTAGAGTCCATGTGGTAAGCGACTCAAGTGTAAAACAACAGCACCTCCTCTTGTCGCAGTGAGTGGTGTGGACGGCGGGTGGCTAGTTGAATTTAAGCGTCAGCTTGAAAGATAAGGCCAAATAAAAAAAAAGGATTGTTTCAGGTCACCTGACCGACCCTAGCAAAACAGGGTCGACCCTACGTTTTTTTTTAAGCAAGTTTGAAGAAAATTTCATATTTTTATACTTTTTGGGTCATTTTTAGAATTTCCACGGAGGATGGCTAGTACTTTCATGTTAAAAAAATAAAATAAAATAAAATAAAAATCCGACCTACCGACCCCAGTCTTTCTGCCCATGTTACCTGAAACATACCTTTTTTTTCTTTTTTTTTGGCTTAATCCGTTCACGGGCTGGCGCGTCACACCTGTCGTTAATCACCCCCTGTAGTCTTTGTATACACAGGTGACTCGGCTTTATCTCTTCACCAGCTATAATCCCATATACATGTAGCGCACGTTACACTCGTTAATTCTCTTTTCATGCTGATGGATTAGGGGTGGAAGGGTTCAGGTGAAAAGCGATTTGACTCTCTCTGGAAGAGGGTTGGAGCTCTAGGTGAAAACAAGCTTTGAACATCCAGATTAGCTGCTCTCTCGGCTATATAAAGAGCCTCATTTTTTCTAATCTCTGCCCACTTCGTCTTGTTGTACACTATCAGTCACGAGGCAGACGCTGGAAGTAGCAGATGTTTGCAGTATGGTTTACACAGAGGTTACCTGCTAATAGGATTTTGTCAGAATAGGGTGAGTTGCTATTAAAATGAACATTTTAAATGGTTTGTTAATATGGTATCTGATGTTAATGAGCTAACACCTAACATTGAGGATTATGACCTCCCAGAGGGACGTCTCGCTAAATTCTCCAGTCTTGACTATAGTCTTAACTGTCTAAAGACTGTGGAGCGCGTTAATGGGGGGGCCTCCTTACTAATTTCACTTGACCAGGCCAGCAGGGTCAACTAGGCTAGGTAATTACAACCACAAGGGTGGCTACTCAACATGCAAGTAGACCTACTACTACGAGATTGTCTTTTGACCACTCTGCTGCCGCCTGCTGGTCTGGCCATTACATGCTCTAGTGTAGTTCTCCGCTCTTTTCGTCAGATGACGCCACAATAGGGTTTTTGTACATTTCCACGATACTCGCGAACATTTTAAACGCATAATGACCTATAATAAGCAACAAAGCACACTTCTAATATATTGAATATAAGAAACATGTCAACGCTGTGTATTTCTGATAGAATGAGGCAGATTCTTTGAAATATCAACTAAACTATAGTGAGATTGAAAATACTACACCATATCTAAAGCGATATAAAAGCTATATAAAGTCAGAACTTCTCACGGAACGGCATCTGCAACAGATCACTCAACCATTCGTCTTGAAATGCCACACAGGGTTCCCGTCTAACAGGACTCTGAGCCTTGTCGCTTTTGAGGAAGGTTTGATCTCATGTTGCTTAACATGTGGTGTAATTAATCAACACCGCGGCCCCTCTTTAGGGGCCACACAATAAACAAAGAATAAAAAGGGTAGACCTTAGGTTTAAAGTGAATCTCCCAGGATTTTGGCGAAGTCGACAAAGGGGTAGATAACAGATTAACCTACAAGAGACTATACGCAAACCTTGATACTCTCAGAGGGGGAGTCCCATATTGCGGACTTGTGGTCAGATCTATCCCTTCTAGGGGGCAGGTTGCATGTCGTAAATGTCTACTACAGACATTGGGATATATTGTTAATCTTACTCTAGGGTCTCCATAATTAGACCCTGAATCCGTTGTTAAACGGGTGTGAGGGGGTGGTAACTAATACTTATGAGATGTTAGCTTAGTTCATAGTCTCCTTACCAATTTTCACTTGACCAGGCTGGCAGAGCCAACTAGTCTAGGTAATTATAACCACAAGGGCGGCTACTCAAGATCTAAGTAGACCTACTACTACGAGATTGTCTTTTTGGTCCTTCTGCTGCTTAGTTATTACATCCTCCAGTCTAGCTCGCCACACCCTTTGAGCAGCACCACCATTGCCTCGGTAAAAGTGTAGGGTGTGTGCTTTCCACCTTCAGGTATCCATAGATTCGATCACTATCACCCCCCTTGAAATGACTTCAGCTGTTAATTAGGGCGTAAAGCCACCAACCAAGTCCCTGTCAAAAGATGTGAATAACGAAACGCGCTAGTATAGTTCTCCGCTCTTTCGTCAGATGGTGCCACAATAGGGGTTTTGTACATTCCTACGATGCTCGCGAACATTTCAACGCATAATGAGCTACATAGGCAACAAAGCGCGCTTCTAATATATTAAAATATAAAAAACAATTCAATATTGTGTATTTCTGATAGAAATGAGGCGGTTTCCTTAAATACCAACTAAACTATAGCGAGATGAAAAATACCACACCATATCTAAGGCTTTATAAAAAACTATAGAAAGTCAGAACCTCACACGGATCAGCATTCTGTTTGCAACGGATCACCCCTGACCCACTGGTCCTCGCATGCCACACACGGCTCTGCCGTGTTTGAGCTTTGAGGTATCACCCATCAAGTGATCCATGCCGCCCAACATGAAGCGTAATTAATAGCTGCTGTTGCATAGCACAGTGGCAGCATCTAACTAACTCTAAAGAGTTAGTCGGCCCCTCTTTAGGGGCCACACAATAAACAAAGAATACCCTGAATCTGGGACCTGCGGGCGAGGGCCCCAACTGTGAAGTCATTATTGGCCACATTGGTAATATCAATTAAAACTTTAGACAACACCCACCTTAAGTATCATTAACGGACAATATCAATGAACTCAGCATCCGCCTGGTTACCACATTTAGCACCAATTTTACAACTCACAGGGGCCACACTAGCCTCACCGCGCTTTTTATTGCTCTGCTGATTTCTCCAATCCAAAACATGAGGTATCTAGTCTAGCTGTGAGCTCATTGGGCCAAACAAAAAAATAATCCGTGTTCAGGTAACATGGTCCAAAAAAAAATAGGGTAGGTCGGTCGATTTTTTTTTTAGGATTTTTTTTTAGGGTTTTGAGATGAGTTGTATGGGAGAATCACAATTGTATAGAGTTGTTATTTGATAATGTAGGACCAATATCTGTCTAATTAAGCCATTATCAGCACTGTTTTTGTCATAGAAAGGATTTCCTCCCTTCTTATCTTTCAAATGATGACAAATAGGCTAGTTGAAGGTCATTAGGTACTCCTTTCCCCTTTGGTGATAACCTAGATCAGGAAAAGTCTAAAAAAAATCTAAAAAAAATCTAAAAAAAAAGATTAGGGTCGGGGCAAAATGATAGGGTCGGTCGGGTTACCTGAACACAACTTTTTTTTTGTTTGGCCTTAGGTAAGTCCTTTGTCGACCTCACCGGCAAGTCCCGGATTCAGTATAGAAAGACTAAGGGGACGGGGGGTAGGTCTATAGGTTTAGTGCTATCTGTGTCATTAGACCATTTAAGTGACATGTGACACTAGCATTCTTAAAAATCGACATGCGACATGAATAAGAAATTCTCAATTACGGTGCCCCTACATTTTCTCCCTTAGTGACACTATTAGTATTATAGTAGTACCGAGAACTATCCTCTTTTTTTTTTTTAGAAAACTAAGTAAAAATATCCTTCTTCATGTCCAGTTACATTCAATGCCGATCAATTTGACACTGTAGCAGCCTGTCTCCATATCTGTATGCTGCATAAATGCACAATACACGGTTCTGCACGCACTTAAACCAAGGCTAACATGGTTGACCTATATAGATATGATACTCTCGTTTTCGGGGCTAGTAGAAATTAGGCGTCTAATACGGACGTTCCGGGTTCGAACCCTCACTAAGTTTTAGTCAAGACGTCTAGCCACGTCGCCTAAGGCGACGAAAGCGCGTCAAAGCGTTTACAGGGTTCGAACCCGTGAGCTGCTCCTTGGGGCCGCAAAAAAAATTTTTGGTTTTTGGACTTTAGGCCTTAATTTGAGGGTGATCCCGGGCTGATAGAAAAATAATTCTTGGACGAGCGGATAGCTCTGGATCTCTTTTATCTAAAACAGCGAAAAATTGATTATGGTTTCGCCGCAATTCATCCGACGGGGGGTAATCAGCCCCCCCCTCTGCCAATCTAGGCAGTGAATTTTGGCGACCGTGCGATCACTCACGGCCACCGCGACGAACCGACAGAAGACCTCGGCATCTTAGTATGATTCGTGTGACCTACTTAGAGGCTCACACGGTGGAGGTGTGTCCGGCGTTCGGCGCGCTGATTGGCTACTGGTGGGAGGCGCTGTGCCGCGTCAAGAACTTCACCTATTAGGGGCGGCTGTTAAAGGCGCACTGAGTTGAGGTGCACCTTTAAGCAAGAGCGCGATCCGGCCCAGTCTTGCGGACCTCTGTTTGGAGAGTGTAGCGGGCGGCTATGTCGCGCTCTCCAACCACAGGCTTAACAGTGGTCCGCAAGACTAGAGTGCAAGACGCGTGCACACACAGACCGAACAGACACACACAGACCCACCAGGGGCGGATCCAGGAATTTGGGAAAGGGGGGGCGCCGTAATACCTACAGCATTGGGTGTGTTCAACCATCTACATTAAAATTTACCAAAAAAAAGGGGGGGCGCGCGCCCCTTGCGCCCCCCCCTGGATCCGCCCCTGCCCACACACCCACACACTCCTATCAGTGAGACGTCTAGCAGATTCGGGAGAGGGGACCAGGGAGGTACTCTCGGCTAGCGGCCACTAATTGCCTGTTTAGATAAGGCACAGAAACAAAGGGTGATGACAGACTACGTGTTCAAGCAGCCGACATGTCCTGACACTTGATAATGGGTGTGGACCGCTAAATTCGATATGGTGACATGACCATTTCTTATAATCGACAAACGACATGAGGTCTAATGACAAGTGACATGAGGCCCAAAAAATCCTAGTGACAGGTGACATGAACATTTCTTAAAATCGACATGGGATATGAACATTATTAAGTGACATTGCCATGTGACATGGTCATTTTCTAAGATCGACATTCGACATGGGGACCCCCTTTCCAGAGCCCCTTGATAGATGACAGCTGTTGTGTGTAAGAAAAGTGTATGCCTCACAATCAAAAGATGATAAAAGGCTTTATCCCACTCGATGTGGGTTTTGAATCAAATATCAAGGGATCAAATATCAGATCGATATTTGACGTCGTCAAGTGATATCTGACGTTGTCAATCACTTTTACTATGTAGTCAAGGTCGTAAAAACAGGGCGCCCTGATTGGTCAACAGCATGAATGAAAGTTGCATCTCAAACTTTTAATACTCGGTATGGGGCCCCGTGGGACTGGGACCAATATTTGCAATTTTCGGAAATACTGTCGAGAATTTCTAGATGGAAACATCTTGTCTGGGGTAATTTGACCTCTACTCTTCGATATTCAAGTAATACTCAAGCTATTCTGACTCTAAACATGAGTAAAACGGTCATTTAACCAGCGTTATCGGCAGCGCCGACATCAACAACTGCTGATCTCCCTTGGTTACATGACCCAGCTCCGTTTCTAAGGCCTCATGGATCGGGGCCCTGAAGGGGGATCTGCAGAGGCCCTATATCAGGCCCTAGATATGTACATTATATTAATATCTCATAACTTAATTTACTCTAAAATCTTCTGATGGTTCATAACCTTGACCCTTATCTCCTTTTCTCGCGGGATAAAGATATAATTTGGTTGTTGGTGTGGCCTCTCGTGGATATCTGCTCTTCTCCACGGCACCTCTCGAGCCCCCTGCGGGGCCTCTAGGGGCTGCTAGACGTCTCTCTGCTATGTAGTGTGGGATGTAAAAGAACCCTTGTCTCGGTAAAAGGGCCAATAGATTCGATCACCATCACCGCTCTTGAAATGACCATAGCTGTTAACTAAGGCGTAAAGCAACCCACACACCCACACACCCACACACCCACACATTTTTCTGTATGAGCCTTCAGACCTCAAGCTGCTCAGTGTACGGGACTAGGTTTTGTCATAGGCCCTACGGACGCTACTCAAGGTAAAAATAAGAGAGCTGTCTCACCATGACATTGGGCTGGCTGTAGTTTTTTATGTTTCGGTACCTACAACCAAAACAGCCAGTACCCACCCCAAGGCTTCATGTAGCACGCGGGAAAAGTATAACGGTGGCGCCAACTGTCGGAATAGCGGGTACACTACGTCATTAGTTCTTTTGTTCTCCGCTGAGTGACTGGGCGAAATGTAGTCGGTAGCTCTATTTTCTGTGCACTGTTCTGTTCATTTTCTACACTTAACACTTAAATAGACCGCGTGTTTGTACAAGCTAACCGTTTTTATCAGTGCAAAAATTAAATAAGCATCAGATAGAACACTAAAAAAATGAGAAAGTAATCCAGCACTTAGTATAAGGCACCAGTTTTATCATGAGACACCGAAAGTCTGGTTTTTTTAAGGTGGATAAGACAGTCGACTGAGAGCTCCAAACTAACCAAAAACGTACCAGAGGTCGATCTATCTCGTACCCGACAGGGCAGGGGCCTTCTACACCCCGGCTCTGATTGATGAGCAAGCGACAAGTGCTACAGAGGGCCTATTCCTCTTTTGAGGTGGGCCCGAAATTGAACAAAAGAATAAACTCAAGAAAAAGCCTTAAGCTTAAAAGAGTTGTAGATACCGATTTTAACGAGGAAGTCACATTCATTAGTTTACAAATAGCCCGTGTAAGTACGCCCATGTCTTGCTTATTGTCTATAAAGTTGTAAGATAGTCACATCATGATGCACATCATCATAAACGCGATCATGATACCTTTCATTGTAAGTAGACTCGCCTCTCTGCCCTCTCTTTTAGAGAGGGCAGAGAAGCGAGTCTCACTCTTAAAAAACCCTGCCCCTCCCCCCCTCCCCCCCTCCCCCCCCATGCATCTTAAAGAGTGCCCCCCAGAGTGCCCCTCTCCCCCCCTCCTAGAAAAAAAGAGCCGCATTTTTAAATTATTTTTTAGCAAGCTTTTTCAGCTTGCTTTTTTTTTCTTTTTTTAAATTTATTTATCCATCAAAATCTCAAGTGACTTATTTTGAAAGCCAACCTAGTAGTCACGTGACCCCCTTAAGTAGGTCACTTCCCGTCACGTGACCTATTTGAATTTCCCGCCAACATGGTGGTCACGTGACCCTCTTAAGTAGGTCACTTCCGGTCACGTGACCTATTTGAATTTCCCGCCCAAAGGTCACGTGACCGGAAGTAGGTCACTTCCGGTCACGTGACCTATTTGAATTTCCCGCCAAAAGGGAGGCCTCTCATTGGCTGCTTTTGAATTTCCCGCCAAAAGGGAGGCCTCTGATTGGCTGCAGGTCGATTGAGTAATAAACAGTACTTAACTATAGTCCCGTTCCGATACATACTATACTACTAATGATGGGTGCAAACACCACTCATTGTAGGCCTAAATTAGTTTAAAAGCTATTCAGATGTACATTTTGTGTAGCGACCAGACTGTCTAAATTTACCTATGTGGATGTTTTTATAGTTTGAAGGCCATGTTCCAAAACAGTACAATGATGAAAGTAAGCGCTGTGGACCTAAACTAGGTAGATAAATGGGTCACAAATCACACATTAATACGCGCACATTGTGTGGCAGGGTAACTAGATATCAGGTTGTCATGTCAGACTTATAGATCAGCAGCCGCTAGGTGCAGTAATGACTGTCACACATGCACACAGTCACATGCCGCCCCGGGGTAAGCTGCCCAGGGACCAAACACCCATGTTTACTTTTTATTAGACATGTTCATTGTATCAATCCATAGTAACAAGGATTAGCAGCCCTATGGACAGCTTACCCTCCCTGCCTGTACATCACCCATTGTGGCAGGTATCCGCCCCTGGGAGGCTGTGTAGTGGGGGGGGGGGGGGTCGCAGTATCAGCTGAGGGGTGTGTATTGTGGATGTGGTATAGCTGCACAGATACCACCAGGTATAGACATCATGCAGCCTCACATCAGCCACACACTAATGGTGATTGGAAATCCCGGAAAGTGAGAATATCTATAAAGCAGTTTTACCATAAGTATGCATGTTTCTGTCATATTGATAGGATGCAATCAAATGAATCATCCGGATTCATTAGATAATATATGAAAAGTAGTATTGTGGTTCAGTAGCGTTTTGCATTTAATGAAGGTGGAAATACCCCTCCCCCCCCCTCTTGGTTATTCCTGCATTCATCCAGTGCAATACTCTGTAGTGGCCAGGTGCATCAGAGTGCAGTCATACATACATTAATCATGTGGACATGTGATATTGAAAGACATCAAAAGAAGACACATCAGAACAACGCTGTCAGTCACTGTCGTTTTTTTTCGCTGCGTAACTATAACATCCAAGATGGACCTATATCTATAAAGTTGTATGGAAAATACATAGAAATAATTTTCAACAACACAATAGCATCTTGGTATTTTGTTGAAATGTTTATTTTCATCATAAAAAAACTCATATCAAAAAGTCTCCTTGGAACATGAGCACGTTTGTACCGCCCCATTACATGGGCACGTAACACACTGCTACTTCTATCCCCTGTTCTAGGTCCTCAATCTAGCAACTTGACCTCTACATTGTTAAGTTACCTTTGTACCAGGGCATTTACACATCTACACCCAGACATGGGGCAGTCATCAAGCCTGCAGCATAACCCTTTAAGGATGGCATAATGCATTAATGCATCATGCCCTTGGTCGCCATGATGCACTTATGATGCCCTGGCGAGTAAATCACCTGCTTAACAGACTATATCTGTATGCTGTGTAGAATGTAAGTGTTTGGGGAGATAATCTCTCACACATATCACACACATCACATAGCTCTCACACATCACATTACTCACACACACACATCACATAGCTCACACACACATCACACACATCACATAGCTCACACACACATCACACACATCACATAGCTCACACACACATCACATAGCTCACACACACATCACATAGCTCACACACACACATCACATAGCTCACACACACATCACACACATCACATAGCTCACACACACATCACACACATCACATAGCTCACACACACATCACACACATCACACACATCACTTAACTCACACATATCACATAGCTCACACACACATCACATAGCTCTTACACACATCACATAGCTCTCACACACATCACATAGCTCACACACACATCACATAGCTCTCACACACATCACATAGCTCACACACACACATCACACACATCACATAACTCACGCATATCACATAGCTCACACACACATCACATAGCTCTCACACACATCACATAGCTCTCACACACATCACATAGCTCACACACATCCCACACATCACATAACTCACACACACATCACATAGCTCACACACACATCACATAGCTCACACACACATCACACAGCTCACACACACATCACACACACATCACATAGCTCACACACACATCACATAGCTCTCACACACATCACATAGCTCACACACACATCACACACATCACATAGCTCACACACACATCACATAGCTCACACACACATCACATAGCTCACACACACACACATCACACACACATCACATAGCTCACACACACATCACATAGCTCTCACACACATCACATAACTCACACACACATTACATAGCTCACACACACATCACACAGCTCACACACACATCACACACACAGCACATAGCTCACACACACATTACATAGCTCACACACACACCACATAGCTCACACACACATCACATAGCTCACACACACATCACATAGCTCACACACACATCACACAGCTCACACACACATCACATAGCTCACACATACATCACATAGCTCACACACACATCACACAGCTCACACACACACCACATAGCTCACACACACACATCACATAGCTCACACACACATCACATAGCTCACACACACACATCACACAGCTCACACACACATCACACACACATCACATAGCTCACACACACATCACATAGCTCACACACACATCACACAGCTCACACACACATCACACACACCACATAGCTCTCACACACATAGCTCTCACACATAGCTCGCACACACATAGCTCCCTCACACATAGCTCTCACACACATCACACACATAGCTCTCACACACATAGCTCCCTCACACATATCTCTCCCATCACAGTGTGACACAGTCGTACTGCTGCCGTCTTACATCTCGCTCCTTGTCTATCACAATTATTGTCCATCACAAACTCTACTACTCCTACTGTCTCTCATCCCCAACGTAGGGGCAGGGAGTGACATTAGTATGGCACATTGTCAGTAACACAGAGAATCGGACAGATTTAAACACGGTTACTGTTCAGTATGTACAGATATCAAGTTCAGTATGTACAGATATCAAGTTCAGTATGTACAGATATCAAGAACACATAGCTACAGAACACATAGCTACAGAACACATAGCTACAGAACACATAGCTACAGAACACGTAGCTACAGAACACTAAGTTACAGAACATGTAGTTACAGACTTTAAGTTACATCTGTGGATGATGCCGTTTTGCTGCAGTCTGGACAGGAGAGTGGGTTTGGGGCTTGGTCAGCAGAGGTCTGGATAGGAGAGGGGGGGGGGGGTTGAGTTGACACAGTTCATGATTGGCCAAAGGCCGTCGTCGTTCTACAACACCTGCACCATACTGTATGTAAACAACACCAGCAATGTCTGTTCTACCACTGCGGGGGGGGGGGGGGGGGGGGGGACTAGGTCCACGTGTTTAAATGGTGACTTCTATGCCAAAGGGACTTGATATATTGCTACCAATATGAACACAATATTGAAATTGAAATGGAAACATTTCAGATTACATATCCGTCCTGAGTAACACACTCACACTAAGACACTGGGCACTGTTCATGCTGTCAGTTATCCGGACATCATTCCCGTCTTTATCAGGCCATGTGTATTGTGCGTCAGTTATATCTGAAATCAAACCTTTATGATTGACTCTTTCTAAACCCATAGAAATCATATCCAAGGCCCAAAAAGGCGTCCCTTTTCTTCATTTTTGCAAAATTATTAGCCAATCTCTAACACAAAGAACAAGCTGAACTGGACAATAAATTGACTTTAAAAAATGGCTTTTAAAGAAGAATATGTAACAACTTGTTGATATTCCTAATTGATGGAGGAATTAGTGAGTCATACTGGTGAGTCACTAGGAGTCAAGGTCAATGTGGCAATTAACAACTCATTCCTGGTACTCTCAAATTTGCAAAAATATAAGATAACTTTTCTTTTTGAATCGATAAAGAAATCAGACCTACTAACCCTAAAATAACTAGACTATGTTGCCTGAAACACACCTATTGTTGGCCCCACCCTGCAGCAGCCCAGTCTGCATGCAGCATGGGTATTGATGAGTCAGGTTTGTCTCTATATATACACACACACACTGCCTGCATGCAGCATGGTATTGATGAGTCAGGTTTGTCTCTATATATACACACACACACTGTCTGCATGCAGCATGGTATTGATGAGTCAGGTTTGTCTCTATATATACACACACACACTGCCTGCATGCAGCATGGTATTGATGAGTCAGGTTTGTCTCTATATATACACACACACACTGTCTGCATGCAGCATGGTATTGATGAGTCAGGTTTGTCTCTATATATACACACACACACTGTCTGCATGCAGCATGGTATTGATGAGTCAGGTTTGTCTCTATATATACACACACACACTGTCTGCATGCAGCATGGTATTGATGAGTCAGGTTTGTCTCTATATATACACACACACACTGTCTGCATGCAGCATGGTATTGATGAGTCAGGTTTGTCTCTATATATACACACACACACTGCCTGCATGCAGCATGGTATTGATGAGTCAGGTTTGTCTCTATATATACACACACACACTGTCTGCATGCAGCATGGTATTGATGAGTCAGGTTTGTCTCTATATATACACACACACACTGTCTGCATGCAGCATGGTATTGATGAGTCAGGTTTGTCTCTATATATACACACACACACTGTCTGCATGCAGCATGGTATTGATGAGTTAGGTTTATGAGTCGGCCGATCTCTATTTATACACACGCACACTGCCTGCATGTGGCAACCCTACATGTTTCATGACGCACACGCGGGTCCATTATTCATACATACAGGCGTAGAGACACGCGTTAACAGTGAAGGTGAATCACGTCAGATATCTAGACAAAAGCAACCCATAAACTGGTACAGGACCACAACCTAGTGCTAACCAATAGGCACACAATGCACATAAAACATTGTAAGTTTGTCATCTTAACAAAAAGCAATCTTTGTTCTGACATGATTATGATAATAATTATGTATGTTTTAAGGTATGTCACATAATATAAAGATAACCAATGCAAACCATCACTACAAAATATACAACATATAAGTTGTGTGTATCCCCTTTTGACGACCCACTTACTGGTACCCCAGACTGCTGTAGGCAGTGTTATGGTGGGGCTGTTTGAACCTGATTAGTCTACAGTATAGACACATATATAAAGACAATGTCCCTGTCATCGTCACATGAATTCCTGACGTGTTTGGGAAAACCCAGCAATCTAATAACATCACAGAGAACACCTGAACAAACTGGGTATGTGACTTAAGGCCCATTTCCACTGAGCAGATATTTGAGGTTTCAACAGCGTTAATTTACACTCGTTAGTATTCAATGGGTTAGATAAAGTTGGGTGATTGTTCATCATTATGATATCTATTAGGGACATGTTGAGTAGTGTAAAGGTAGCATTCCCAACTACCTAGACGTGGTGCATGGTCTGGGATGCCCAGTGCTGTACCTCTTAAAGAGGTATGTTGGAGTATCTAGTTCTGTAAATGCTAAACCTCTACACACAGACACCAACATACCATGGACACAAACCATCCATAATGTCACTCTTAATGAGTCATCGGCATTGCTAGACACTATACTGATGGCTACTAATTGCAACATTCTTTACCCCTTTGATTTAAAATCTATATTTATCAGGTATTTTGTATCGATTTGACAGAAATATTGATTTGAACTGTTATTACACACAAATAGTAAAATGATGTATCAACTCTCCAGTATAATGTTTTGTATCAAATTGTATAAAACAGCCATACAAACAGTTTTGCCAGGTAAAACAATAAAGAATAGATAAATAAATATCAGGGATTTCATCAATTTTTACCCTAGATAGTGTTATAAGTAACTTCATATTGATTTGACAGAAATATTGATTTGAACGGTTAGTACATAAAATGATGCATCAACTTTTCAGTCTAATGCTTTGTATCAAATTGTATAAAACAACCATGTATAGCTTGAACAGAGTCTAATCAGCTTTACTTGGTACAAACAGCTTTAGTGGCTACAAACAGCTTTACCGGCTACAAACAACTTTACCAGCTATAAACAGCTTTACCAGCTACAAACAGCTTTACCGGCTACAAACAGCTTTACCGGCTACAAACAGCTTTACCGGCTACAAACAGCTTTACCGGCTACAAACAGCTTTACCGGCTACAAACAGCTTTACCGGCTACAAACAGCTTTACCGGCTACAAACAGCTTTACCGGCTACAAACAGCTTAACCGGCTACAAACAGCTTTACCGGCTACAAACAGCTTTACCGGCTACAAACAGCTTTAGCGGCTACAAACAGCTTTACCGGCTACAAACAGCTTTAGCGGCTACAAACTGCTTGACCAGCTACAAACAGCTTTACCGGCTACAAACAGCTTTACCGGCTACAAACAGCTTAAATGGCTACAAACAGCTTTACCGGCTACAAACAGCTTTACCGGCTACAAACAGCTTTACCGGCTACAAACAGCTTTACCGGCTACAAACAGCTTTACCGGCTACAAACAGCTTTACCGGCTACAAAATGAACCATTAGATCCCAGAAGGCAGACCTCAGTACAAGTCACTCATGCGTCTGCAGCTCCTGTTGTAGATCGGGGGTGTGGATGGTCCCAGACCGTCCTCGGTGCGGGGTAGGGCGGGCACCCCGCGCGGCAGGCTCCCTCTCCGCGTGCGCCTCGCGGGACTCCTGACTGGACTCCCGGCAGGACTCCCTGACTGGGGGGAGTCCACACCCGGGAACCCTTTGCTGTACAACCCTCCTGCTGCCTTACCACCGTTAGTGGAAGCCTTCAGCCAGGGGGGGTCCACCTCAGGCAGTCTACCTGTGGGACTGGTTGGTGGCCGGTGCGTGGGACTCGCTAGCAGTCTGTGTGTGGGACTGGCTACTAGTCTGTGTGTGGGACTCATGGCCCGTATACCTGTAGGGCTCGGGGGCAGTCTGAGGGCGCTAGGGCTGACAGACAGAGCCCCCTGTGGGAGGACCTGAGAACTGACGGGGCTGCCATCGTGTGGCACAGACAGGCTGTTGATCTGGTCAGGGTCGCTGTTAGACAGGGTGCGGGAGGCCAGCAGCTCGCTGTTAGAGAGGGTGCGGGAGGGGAGCAGCTCGCTGTTAGAGAGGGTGTGGGAGGCCAGCAGCTCGCTGTTAGAGAGGGTGTGGGAGGCCAGCAGCTCGCTGTTAGACAGGGTGCGGGAGGCGAGCAGCTCGCTGTTAGACAGGGTGCGGGAGGGGAGCAGCTCGTGTGAGGAGTCAGTATGTGAGGAGTCGGTGTTGGGGTTAGACAGGGGCTGCAGCTTCCTGGGCGGCATGGGGGGCAGGGACTGGCGGCGCTGTGCCACACGCTGCAGGAACTCCCGTCTGAAGGTGTCGGTGTGCTCAGACATGCGGATAGCGGTGCTGGAGTCACTGCGGGACCGGTACTTCTCTATGACACGCTCTGCTACCTGCTCCGGGTGCAGGAAGGGCATGTCTGCTGCCTCCTTAGTGCCCTTACCTCCAGGGGCCTCCCTGCTACCCTTACCTCCGGGGGCCTCCCTGCTACCCTTACCTCCGGGGGCCTCCCTGCTGCCCTTACTGTTCGCACCCTTACCTCCTGTACCCTCCTTACCCCCGGTGTTACCCCCAGGTACCTTAACAGTCTGTACTGGTGTCTTGTGGTATTCATTGACATCATTAGCAGCTACTGGACTCTTATCGTCGTTGACGTAGCGCCTCCGCAGGTACTTCCTCTTGATGCGGACCACCTCCCCCTTACCATGGAGCGGGGTGCTCTCCCTGTCCTCCTCACCCTGAACCCTCAACACCTGGACAGCGTCCTGACTCACTGAGAATATGTCGTCATCCTCAGACCCCTTCAGGGAGCCTAACGAGTCCAGCTCAGAGTCATCACTCTCACACCCATGTTTATCATTGTTATTGTTGCCGTAGTTACCAGTTATATGGTTGCCATAGTTACTAGTTACATGGTTGTTGTGGTGGCCAGCCTGTTTCTGGGTTTGCTGGTTGAAGTCTGTGATGATGTCAGTCCAGGCAGAGATGGATGTGCCAAACGGGTCTGACGTCTGCTCCTGGTTCTGAACATCCCGGGGGTGGGTACCATCCTCGTCGCCAGTGTCATACTCCGTGACCTGAGGCTGGTACTCCTCATAGTCGGAGTCTGTGAGACTCTCGCCTCCCTCGTCCTCCAGGATGAGGGTCTCTATGTCTATGTCCCACATGCCGGGGGTCTGGGGGCCAGGTACCCCGTCTGGTACACCAGCTGGTACACCAGCTGTATCAGCAGGGTGCTGCCTCCCCCCGTCCTCCCCCCCTGCTGCCCTCCCACCCTTACTGTAGGTGGCATCTAGAGGTGTGTCAGCCGGCAGGGTGTGGGAGACATTGTCGGTATGACCTCCAGGGTCTGTAACAGGATAAACAGGTTTAATGCCCTGCACGCTCCTACAGGTGTGCATGGTGCAGCAGGTGTCAGTGCAGGTGTGGGTGGGACAGGGGTGGGTGGGACAGGGGTTGTTGTGGTCGGCCAGGTGTGCAGCAGCAGCAGCAGCCGGCCCCATGTCTCCCTGACTGCTCCTCCTGCTGTCTGCCTCCAGGCTGCAACCTCCTCCTGGTCCACTCTCCACCCCCAGTCTCTGCTCTCCTCCCTCTCCTCCTGGTCCACTCTCCACCCCTAGTCTCTGCTCTCCTACTGGTCCACTCTCCACCCCCAGTCTCTGCTCTCCTCCCTCTACACCTGGTCCACTCTCCACCCCCATCAAACACCCCCAGTCTCCCCTCTCCCCCTGCTCCCCGTCTGTCCCGGCTTGTAACACAGGGATGCTCCCAGACTCACAGTGTGTGACTGTGTGACTCTGAGTGTGCTGTGAGTCTCTCTCCTGCTGATGCCTCTCTCCTGCCTCCCCCCTCCCTGACCCCTGTACTTGTGGTTCCTGCCTCTTACTCCACTCTCCACGCTGTACCTTCTCCCTCCTCCCTCCTCTCCTGCTCTCTGCCTGCTCTGTACTCCTGCCTCCAGGACTCACATGGGTTAGTTTAGTTGGTGCAGAGGCCTCCTGCTGCTGTGTGTGAGCACGTCCTGCCCCCGCCCTGTGTCTACTGCTACTGGTAGTGGTAGTGGTAGTGGTAGTAGTGGTGGTGGGAGCGGTGGTGGTGGTGGAGGGAGCAGACACGCACTCCTCCCCTACACCACCTGCTGACACACCAGCTCCAGGTGTGCCTCCCACCTCCTCCCCTCCCACCACTCCCTCTACTCCCTGTACCCCCCCTACACTCCCACCACCACCAGCTTTACCGCTGTGTAGTACAGAGTGTGGTCCCCGCGTGGTGGCTGGTGTCCTGGGGGTGACAGGGGGACAGAAGCGGATGATGCCCAGGTAGGAGGCCGGCCTGTCCAGGTGTGGGTCGGGGCCGGTTACACCCGCTCTGTGTACAGGTGTGTGCTGGGTGGGTGCTGCTGAGTTAGGGGGATGGGGGTGAGTGGTGTAGGGTTGGGGGCTGGAGGCAGGGGGACGGGGGTGAGTAGTGTAGGGTTGGGGGCTGGAGGCAGGGGGACGGGGGTGAGTAGTGTAGGGGTGGGGGCTGGAGGCAGGGGGACGGGGGTGAGTAGTGTAGGGTTGGGGGCTGGAGGCAGGGGGACGGGGGTGAGTAGTGTAGGGTTGGGGGCTGGAGGCAGGGGGACGGGGGTGAGTAGTGTAGGGGTGGGGGCTGGAGGCAGGGGGACGGGGGTGAGTAGTGTAGGGGTGGGGGCTGGAGGCAGGGGGACGGGGGTGAGTAGTGTAGGGTTGGGGGCTGGAGGCAGGGGGACGGGGGTGAGTAGTGTAGGGTTGGGGGCTGGAGGCAGGGGGACGGGGGTGAGTAGTGTAGGTTTGGGGGCTGGAGTCAGGGAGACGGGGGTGAGTAGTGTAGGGGTGGGGGCTGGAGGCAGGGGGACGGGGGTGAGTAGTGTAGGGTTGGGGGCTGGAGGCAGGGGGACGGGGGTGAGTAGTGTAGGGTTGGGGGCTGGAGGCAGGGGGACGGGGGTGAGTAGTGTAGGGTTGGGGGCTGGAGGCAGGGGGACAGGGGTGAGTAGTGTAGGGTTGGGGGCTGGAGGCAGGGGGACAGGGGTGAGTAGTGTAGGGTTGGGGGCTGGAGGCAGGGGGACGGGGGTGAGTAGTGTAGGGGTGGGGGCTGGAGTCAGGGGGACGGGGGTGAGTGGTGTAGGGGTGGGGGCTGGAGGCAGGGGGACGGGGGTGAGTAGTGTAGGGTTGGGGGCTGGAGGCAGGGGGACGGGGGTGAGTAGTGTAGGGGTGGGGGCTGGAGGCAGGGGGACGGGGGTGAGTAGTACAGGGTTGGGGGCTGGAGGCAGGGGGACGGGGGTGAGTAGTGTAGGGGTGGGGGCTGGAGGCAGGGGGACGGGGGTGAGTAGTGTAGGGGTGGGGGCTGGAGGCAGGGGGACGGGGGTGAGTAGTGTAGGGTTGGGGGCTGGAGGCAGGGGGACGGGGGTGAGTAGTGTAGGGTTGGGGGCTGGAGGCAGGGGGACGGGGGTGAGTAGTGTAGGGGTGGGGGCTGGAGTCAGGCTCACAGTCCCTACTCCCCTTATAGCACTGTTGCTGCAGCTGCTGAGTTAGTTTGTGAGTAGTAGAGAGATGTGAGTCAGTCCCAGGCTCCCCTTGCCCCTGGTGACTGTAAGTAGTACCAAGTTGTGAGTTGGTGCCAGGCTCCCCCCGGGCAAGCCTCAACTCCTCCTGTTCTGGTAACTCAGGGAAGGTCTCAGACTCAGAGTCACTGAAGCCGTCTAAGGTCTGTGAGTCTGTCCAGTAGGTGTCTACGTCATAGATCACGTTACCGAAGGGGCTGTGTCGGTGTGTGGGTGAGGCCCTGTGTGTAGTGGATGTTTCTGTATACTGTGTAACACCTGTATGTAAGGTGTCACCCCTACCAGCCCCTGACTCACCCACACCACCAGCCTGTACGTGTCCCTCCCTGTCTGTGTGTGGCCACGTGGTGTAACCCCCTCCGTCAGCACCAACTATACGTCCTGTTCTACTGCCGGCCCCACCAGGAGGGAGACACCAGTAGCCGGACGTGTGACGTCACAGGCCGCGTGTGTGACGTCACAGGCCGCGTGTGTGACGTCACAGGCCGCGTGCGTGACGTTACAGACAGCCAGCTACGGCCGCCCCTGACACAGGCGTAGCAGCGGTCACGGCCTCCTTCTGGTACTGACAGTCTGAGGTCAATGTCAGCTGACGTAGAGGTCAGGAGGTCAGGGGTCAGAGCGGGCATGGAGGCCCCATTGTGACCGAACCACGTAAACTGGTGACGTAGGTGTTGTTTGTGTACCTCAAGGTGACGTCGACGTTTTGTGCGGTCCTGTAGACGCCGACGCTGGTATCCTGAGCGGAAGTTGTATAGACGTGTGACGTGGTGACTGTAACTGATGACGTGTACACTGTGTGTGGTGACGTCATGCCTTGGTGTGGTGACGTCATGCCTTGGTGTGGTGACGTCATGCCTCAGTGTGGTGACGTCATGCCTCGGTGTGATGACGTCATGCCTTGGTGTGATGACGTCATGTCTCAAGGCAGGTACCACAGTGGCACTGGCCATAGAACACAGGAGTTTTTTTAAATTTTGTGTCTGGGTTCAGTATGGGTTCTTTCAGAAGTACAGCGGACATAGGCTTACTTGGTGGCAGTCCACACGCAAAAATAGGAACCTGGAAAATAATAAAGGAAACAAGGTCAGCAAACGTCTCAGACTTTATTGACAAGCTGTATACTAAGATGAGAGTGTACAGCTTACCACGGTTATATCGATCTGTCTCGGTGAACAGAGCAGGAGCCTGTACCGCCTGCCGTCACCGCGTGACATGGCAGCTTCTATGTACACTAGTCATTCCTCATCCAACATTAACACAGCTGACTATAAACCCAGGTAACAGCAACAGCGGACTGCTACTGGTCTAACTGAAGCACATCAGAATATATCTAAGTACTGCAATATGATTTATATACATAATGATCATGTATGTCAATGAATCTTGTCTATTTATCCTATTTTCCTATGTAAATGTTCACTTGGCATATTCAAAAGCTGTTTCTCATGATAGTAGACAGTAAAGGACAATATTACAATACAGTTACTCACCCACCCAGTTAACTAAGAGTGTTTCACCCAGTGTTTCACCCAGACAGTTACCATGGAGACAGGACAACAGGTGCATGCCATGTTGAGCCATTCATATCTGACTCTATAGAAGTTCAGGGGGTCTCGTTGATGTACTAAACCTCTACCAATACTAGGTACACTGAAGTACTTCCGTGCTCTGATATTGTCCTAAGGTAGATACAGTAATGAAACCTGGTACTTTGTGAATAAGATATTAATGATGAAACAGGGAGCTAACATAGCTGGCTTGTACTGAAGGCCCGGTATGCAGCCAGTCAGGGTTAAATGAATGCCATGAGGACATACCACACCCAGCCAGGAATAAATAAATAAATATACTGGGGGTGAAAGCCTGCGGCTTCATGGGATATGGCCTCAGCCCCCACTCGTGCAATACGTCAGAGACGGTATCAATGGTCTTTGGCATTTGTCTGTTTCTGGGTATGTCTGCTCCTTCAGAGAAGAGCCATGGACGAGTACTCTGTGCCTCATGTAGGGTTTATAATGCAATAAACAATGTTAATGGTAGAAGTGACACCAATATCACACTAAGTAATCACCAATCATGATATAGTACTGTGACACTTTGGCAGATTGGATAGAAAGGCAAACGCAGAAGTGTGGTTTAATGTTATCTTAGATATTTGCCAAAGGGAGCCCAGCTCACAGACAGCGGAGTAGGCTAACACTGCTTGATACTTGTTTGATGGTGGCATAATATTGACATTGTACCATGAGTAGTAGTTATACCACAGCCAGAGTCCTGTACTCAGGATATTGGTGACAGTCAAGGCTGGTCACGAGTCGCAGACGAGTGTACTGAGCCATCACCTAGCCAATATCCTTAGTACAGGGCCCTGGCTGTGGTTTAACTTCCTTATGCCACACCAGTGGTGAGTGTTTTGTACCGCTTATACAGGCAGGCTTTTTGTTTTGTTCTCGTGGCGCGGTGTGGTATAAACCCTTAAAGCGGCATACTCACTGAGAGTGCCCCACTCACAATTCTAGTACTGATCTAGTCTACTATGGGGTAACAGCGCGAGTGGTGATAGTGCTCCTTTAAAGGTAACAAGCTCTGTAGGACCACGCTGTGTTGTCATCATGCTGCATGTATCCTGCAGTAGTAACATGCAGCTGCTGTATTCATGCATCATGGCCACTCTATACAAGGAGTCAGCATGATGCACCAATGCAGTACAGGCGAGTTACTCACCAGCGCTGCATTGATGCATCATGTCAACAAACAAACATGCCCCCCTTATAGGGCAGAGCACTTACATATCCCGCCATGATTCCAGCGTAATTAACCAGAGAGGGACCTACTGCCGCAAAACTCTCAAATTGCTTTAAATAATGTATCTCCGGGCCTGAATCGGGTTAACAGCTATTGACCAGCTGTTTTTTAGTACTGGATATCGATGTTTGTTAATTAAAACCCGAGTAGACGTCGTTTGGGGATCAGTTACGGTGAGTCCCCGGCCACACACTGGTCATTTAACCCTTTGAGGACGGCATGTCGCTAAAAGATGATGTTTGTCATTATGATGCACCAATGCAGCCCCTGCGAGTAACTCACTGGGGCTGCATGCCGACCCTTTTGGAATGTCTCAACCCCATAGGGTCGGTAAGATGCTTGAATGCAACACTACCAAGTTACTTGCCAGGGCTGCATTCCTGTATCTTGACAACAAAGGGCATGATGCATTAATGCATTATGCTGTCCTGAAAGGGTTAAGGGTGGCTACCCTTGCAGACACTTCAAAAGAGGCATATTTCAAGAGTTTAATTTAAGGAATTACTAAAAGCTATGGTATATATCTTTTGTTTTTTCCAAGGCTTCTGGATGAAGAAAGTGATGTTGTGATAAGGAAAAGTCGTGCAGTCACCAACGAATTTGCACTTTCCTGTTGCCACTACTTCAAAAAGCAGTATTTCATGGAGGGGTGATGAACACATCTTTTTTGACATCAGCATTTGAAGATTTATCAATTTCAACCATTTCTGAAGGTCAACGTCACATAAGGCCATTAAAGGAGGGGGAACCCTTGGCAGACCTACAGTAGACTCTGTGTGCGGGTGGTGTAGGCAGGAGGTGCATGACCCCCCCCCCCCCCAGTACCTGTAACCATGGTAACACAGACAACAACAACAACAACAACACAGCGTCAGGAGAGGTGAGGAGCAGGTGAGGGGAGCACGGTGCTATTTATACACCGCTCCGACCAAACTGCCAAACCTACTCCGTAAACCATGTACCGTGTTGTCTCCACTAAGCACCGAGTCTTTGAGTAAGTGCCGGCTGCTAATAGGTACAGGGGGCAGAGTGGTATCATCAGCTATAAATATAGATCTTTGCCCTAAAGAAATAGATAAAAATAACTTGAAACATTGTAACTATAAGATCAACAAAATGAAAGGTTAACAAAACTTGTATGATGTCAACATTGCAAGATACACTTCATATAAAATCCTTATCATTAAATTGCTTGTGTCTATTTTTTTGTGATATATTGCCAGAGCGGCTACAGTGCGGAGTTTTGTAATGTCTGCTGAGGGGTACCAGAGCGGCTACGGTACAGAGTTCTGTAATGTCTGCTGAGGGGTACCAGAGCGGCTACGGTACAGAGTTCTGTAATGTCTGCTGAGGGGTACCAGAGTGGCTACAGTACAGAGTTCTGTAATGTCTGCTGAGGGGTACCAGAGCGGCTACGGTACAGAGTTCTGTAATGTCTGCTGAGGGGTACCAGAGTGGCTACAGTACAGAGTTCTGTAATGTCTGCTGAGGGGTACCAGAGCGGCTACGGTACAGAGTTCTGTAATGTCTGCTGAGGGGTACCAGAGCGGCTACGGTACAGAGTTCTGTAATGTCTGCTGAGGGGTACCAGAGCGGCTACGGTACAGAGTTCTGTAATGTCTGCTGAGGGGTACCAGAGTGGCTACAGTACAGAGTTCTGTAATGTCTGCTGAGGGGTACCAGAGCGGCTACGGTACAGAGTTCTGTAATGTCTGCTGAGGGGTACCAGAGTGGCTACGGTACAGAGTTCTGTAATGTCTGCTGAGGGGTACCAGAGTGGCTACGGTACAGAGTTCTGTAATGTCTGCTGAGGGGTACCAGAGCGGCTACGGTAGCAGCTCAGTCTGGTGTGCTTATAAATATGCCACACACTAAATCTCACACCACCCCCCCCCCACACACCCCCCCCCCCCACACACACACCCCCACACACACAGACTGTCACGGCCACACACATACTGCAGTTATAAATATCTACACACACTCAATAAACCATAAAGCACCCCCCCCCGCCCCATCTCCACACCCCCCACCGCCGGCCATCCCCAGACTCCATCACGGACATAACGGTTAAAAATACTCCCCTCCCCATACCATGTATTAATACAACACCTGAGGGAGGGAGTGATGGGTGATTTAGTGTCATTAACAATGTATCAGGGATGCCCCCCATTAGACGTGGTACCAGACTATGGCTGCAGCTGGCCGACCTCTCCACCTCCCACACAGTCGGGTCTGGACGGGGGGGGGGGGCAAATAGAAATCCGCGAGGTGTCATGTCTATAGGGCTCCTTGGGGTTAGGCCATGGGCGCGGCCATGTCCAACACCCGGTGCTTCCTTTGGTTGCCTCTAGATGGGGCCTAAGTCAGGATAGTGATTGCTTCAGTCTGTGTTACCCTGAAGACATGTGAATAGCAATGGCCCTCAGTAACTAGGCCTACTCACTAAAGGGCTAAGTCCTGGGAACTACTTCAGACAGAAGCAGTAGTGGCCTGCCCTGTGATGTCATAACCCCCGGTTAGCTGCTCTACCTAGTGGCCAAGGGCCTGTACTGAAGGTTCTCCACTAAGCACAGGTGGTGCGGCTATCAACGTCCAGGTGCCCTATACTGCATGGATGATTTTTGAATGTTGACAAACTACCACGTCCAGTTAACGTGTTTATGATATGAGAATACAGCCCTAATCGGTGACAGCTCCCACACATAGAGAATGTGCTACACTGGTGCAGACAGAATAACCGTCTATACTGCCACTGCATGAGCATCGGAATTTAAGAAAACTTCTTATTGCTTTAAGGGGCTCCTTAAAACCATTAAAAGCCATTTAAATGTCACTATGGCCTTCCCGCGACATTAACATGACATTTACTGAATTTAAAGCTTCTTAAACAGTGATTTTATGCAATACAAAGTTGCTTAAATGCCAACTCACATGGATTAAAACATCACCGTGATATTATCTTATCTATAGATGACACAAATACCTGGATACCTGCCCAGCTGCAAACCACATTAAACAATTCAGCTAAGGTATGTACATAATAGGAACATGCACCCAAATGTGCTTTTTCTTGTTATAGAAGCTTTTACAAGAGACTTATTTGTCTCTTATTACCTCAGCTCATCAGAACTGCTGGTGTTGTTTTATAAAGAACACAGTCTTCCAGGCTGTACATCCTGCCAGGGTAAACAAAACACAAACACCAACCTGACTTGGTGCTGTGTGTGCAGCTCATGTCTCTGTTCTACATCAAACATGTACACCCCCCCCCCTACCCTAGACTGAGTTTTGTCTGTATCCGGAGGAATTACAGACTGACGTGAGAGGATCGGGAGGCTTAGTAGGGGTACGAAAGTGGCTACCCCTACCCCCACCCCCAGCAGTACCCCCTCCCCAGCCCCCTGCCACCAAGGTAGTGCTCATTTATTAACAACAGGGGGAGGGGTGGTGGATTTGGGGGGGAGTAAAAAATGTCCACTTGTTTAGAGCGAAAAAGCCCGCGCATCACTATGCTACAAAGTGGTGCGAACGTGCACCATTACCGACTGTAGGGGGTTGTAATAATTTTGGGCGGTCTGCAAAATCTCACGGCGCCCCCCCTGTTGTTAGAAAATGAGTACTCCCTAACATAGAACATAAAGCTCCCTGCATCTATTCCTGTACCCACCATCCCCCCCCCCCCCCCCCCCCCCCATCCGTGCCTCTATTCCTGCGGCTGAATCATCATGATGACGGTTTGTTGTGACGACCCGGGTTGCCACCTGGCGGCACAGCTGGTGTTTATCTGTGTTTATACGACAGTCTCTGAGACATGTAACGGCTTCAGACTTAAGAGGCATCATGGGCTGTAGTCATGATGCACTCATGCAGCACTGGTGAGCAATAGTGTTGCATTGGGGCATCATGCTAATTCTTCAACAATCCATCCCAGGGCTGCATTCTTGTAGGATTATAGGACATTAAAGCAGCATGCAGCCCTTACAGGGTAACATTAAAGCAGCATGCAGCCCTTAAAGGGTTACATTAAAGCAGCATGCTGCCCTTACAGGGTAACATTAAAGCAGCATGCAGCCCTTACAGGGTTACATTAAAGCAGTATGCTGCCCTTACAGGGTTACATTAAAGCAGCATGCTTCCCTTACAGGGTTACATTAAAGCAGCATGCTTCCCTTACAGGGTTACATTAAAGCAGCATGCTGCCCTTACAGGGTTACATTAAAGCAGCATGCTGCCCTTACAGGGTTACATTAAAGCAGCATGCTGCCCTTACAGGGTTACATTAAAGCAGCATGCAGCCCTTACAGGGTTACATTAAAGCAGCACGCAGCCCTTACAGGGTTACATTTAGGCACCATGCTGCCCCTACAGGGTTACATTAAAGCAGCATGCTGCCCTTACAGGGTTACATTAAAGCACCATGCTGCCCCTACAGGGTTACATTAAAGCAGCATGCTGCCCCTACAGGGTTACATTAAAGCATGCTGCCCTTACAGGGTTACATCAAAGCACCCCGCTGCCCTTACAGGGTTACATTAAAGCACCCTGCTGCCCTTACAGGGTTACATTAAAGCAGCATGCCACCCTTACAGGGTTACATTAAAGCAGTATGCTGCCCTTACAGGGTTACATTAAAGCAGTTTGCTGCCCTTACAGGGTTACATTAAAGCAGTATGCTGCCCTTACAGGGTTACATTAAAGCAGCATGCCACCCTTACAGGGTTACATTAAAGCAGCATGCCACCCTTACAGGGTTACATTAAAGCAGTATGCTGCCCTTACAGGTTTACATTAAAGCAGTATGCTGCCCTTACAGGGTTACATTAAAGCAGTATGCTGCCCTTACAGGGTTACATTAAAGCAGCACACTCCCCTTACAGGGTTACATTAAAGCTTGCTGCCCTTACAGGGTTACATTAAAGCAGCATGCAGCCCTTACAGGGTTACATTAAAGCAGTATGCTGCCCTTACAGGGTTACATTAAAGCAGCATGCTGCCCATACAGGGTTAGCACCGAGTCGTCATTACCTGACCTGGTACGTTGGTAATGGTGCTGCTGAATACTTGATGAAGTGTGTTTAGTATTAACCACAAAACACACCCGGCTAATGCAGACCTCATAGTGCACGGTGATATGGTAGCAGAAGGTTTTAATTCACACTCCGCTTTAGGCCACTGAACAAAAAGGTTGTTTCTCATCACCAAGCAGTGAAAAATATGACGAGGGCATTGTTCTTTTTACTTGTGGCCAAATACATCGGGAAATTTGTATTTTTGCTACCAGTATAAATTTTCACATTTTAGTAATTCGGAGTTTATTGATCGGTCAAAGTTGTTATAGTGCAAATTATTCTTAGCTGACTGCAATACTGACAGCATAAGCTTTAATTTCATACCAAATTTGCCAATTTCTTTAAAAAAAGTTTTTAAAAAGAAAGAAGTTTTCCCCAAGTGGTATAAACCCTTAAAGCGGCATACGCACTGAGAGTGCCCCACTCACAATTCTACTGTTCTAGTCTACTATGGGGTAGCACTATGGGTTGGTGATATTGCTCCTTTAAAGGTAACAAGCTCTGTAGGAGCATGCTGTGTTGTCATGATGCATGTATACTGCAGTAGTAACATACAAGTGCTGTATTCATGCATCATGGCGACTCTATACAAGGAGTCAGCAGCATGCGCCAATGCAGTACAGGCGAGTTACTCACCAGCGCTGCATTGCTGCATCAGGTCAACAAACAAACATGCCCCCCTTATAGGGCAGAGCACTTACATATCCCGCCATGATTCCAGCATAATTAACCAGAGAGGGACCTACTGCCGCAAAACTCTCAAATTGCTTTAAATAATGTATCTCCGGGCCTGAATCGGGTTAACAGCTATTGACCAGCTGTTTTTTAAGTACTGGATATCGATGTTTGTTAATTAGAACCCGAGTAGACGTCGTTTGGGGATCAGGTACGGTGAGTCCCCGGCCACACACGAGTCACTTAACCCTCTGAGGACGGCATGTCGCTAAAAGATGATGTTTGTCATTATGATGCATCAATGCAGCCCCTGCGAGTAACTCACTGGGGCTGCATGCCGACCCTTTTGGAATGTCTCAACCCTATAGGCTCGGCATGTTGCTTGAATGCAACACTACCAAGTTACTTGCCAGGGCTGCATTCCTGTATCCTGACAACCAGGGCATGATGCATTAATGCATTTTGCTGTTCTGAAAGGGTTAAGGGTGGCTGCCCTTGCAGACACTTCAAAAGAGGCATATTTCAAGAGTTTAATTTGAGGAATTACTAAAAGCTATGGTATATATCTTTTGTGTTTTCCAAGGCTTCTGGATGAAGAAAGTGATGTTGTGGTAAGGAAAACTCGTCACCAAAGAATTTGCAATTTCCTGTTGCCACTACTTCAAAAAGCAGTATTTTTATGAAGGGATGATGAACACATCTTTTTTGACATCAGCATTTGAAGATCTATTTTTTTCAACCATTTCTGAAGGTCAAAGTCACATAAGGCCACCACAGGAGGGGAACCCTTGGCAGGCCTACAGTAGACTCTGTGTGCGGGTGGTGTAGGCAGGAGGTGCATGACCCCCCCCCCCCCCAGTACCTGTAACCATGGTAACACAGACAACAACAACAACACAGCGTCAGGAGAGGTGCGGTGCAGGGGAGCATGGTGCTATTTATACACCGCTTCCACCAAACTGCCAAACCTACTCCGTAAACCATGTACCGTGTTGTCTCCACTAAGCACCGAGTCATTGAGTGAGTGCCGGCTGCTAATAGGCACAGGGGTGACTCAATCCAGCATAATAGACCTTATGTCGCACTAGCGCGAGCCGTGAAAATGGGGTCTGAAGGGTAAAACATGTATTTTACTGAAATTAGGTTTTCAATGGATTTGTTTGATTTATACTGTTATCATGCCATTCCCTGAGTTTTAAATCCATATGAAATTCCTAACAGTGTTAATTTCACATTTTAAGAACCCCTACATGGATGTTTTGTCAAGAACAAAGGCTGTCGAGACGGTATACACGATGCATTTTCCGTCTATTTTGTTGCTCTGTCAGAACCCCCCATCCCGGGCCCCATGCCCATGTTTGGCATGCTTTTGTGTGGCGCGAACTCTTCTACCCAATGGCAGGCTCTCTTACAATCGTAAGTTGTCAGTCAGCCAATCACAGGGTGTTTTTCAAATGCCTTTGGATCGCATCAGACCAAACAATCCCTTGACAACACATCACGTGACACAAATGCGACCCGCTGATTGGCCGAGCGCCCAGCGTCCTCTTCCGGTTTGAGTTGTTTACCACGAGTCGGCGGCAAGAGACAATTTTGGTAACGGGTGTATTTTCATGTTTAAACACAGAATTATTATCAATTATTAACCCAAACAGTGTATTTTGAATACGCAAACATTCAGGACATGAAATGGCTGAGTTGGACACAGTGGCCAATGCCCTTAACGCCATAACTAAGGCCAACTTAACAACCGCTGTTGCCGAGCAGGGAGTATGGCGTCAGCTTGTGAACGATTATTTCCTATTCCCCGAGAATTTTGATGATTCTGAGGATTCTGATCAGGATAGTGAGTCTGATACTGAGGAGAATGATGGAGAGGATGTTGCAGAATCATCAGATGAGGAAGATCTCCCTCTGGTTGTTCCAGATCCGGTACAACAACTTCAGGATGAAGAGAGCACAAGGTGTGCCAATTTTAGGTGAGTGGCAAAAACCACATGGTGTTCTGTTCGATGCACCCTTTAGTTACCCCACATTAGTTTTAAGTTTGTGAATGAATTAAATCAACACCAATATATATATTACTAATTAGTGCACTTTTGCATTGGTCTGGAATATTGTATCTGTTTTTAATTTACAATTCAGACCTACATAGATCCCAAAAATTATAATTATGTGCATTCATTGTGACTAGGCTTTTTAAAATGTCAACTAATATTTCTGTTTTATACTCTGTTCATAATGTATACTCTTGCACTAACTATCCTTATTTCTGGTCAACAGTTGTAAGTGTCAATATGGGGACAACAATACACCATGCAGTACAATGTTCACGCCAGATGAGTTCAGAGAGCGACGTGAAGAGGTTGCCCAGCTGAACAGAGGTAAGCTGACTAAAAATTAATAACTATAGAAATAATTCTTTTACACTTTGTTCTAAAGAGTTGGTTACAACATCACTAAATATGTGCATTTGATTTGATTTGACCCACATTGAGTCTTATTTCTCATGTCTATGATTATAATAAAAACAAAAACAAAAAGTTGTTATTAATTCTACTTGACAGCCGAGCTGGATATGCTGCTACTGGGGGTGATGGCTTCATCGACAGATAATAGCGCAAGGCTTTCTACATGGAAGAAGGGTGAAAAAGGAAAAAAGGACCGTGAGCGAACTCGGACATATTATAGACTAGGCAATAAACAGGTTTGCCAGTGTACGTTTGCATTCTTCCATTGGTAAGTACACAGTCAAGTACAACTACATTGTACCGGGTACCAAAAGCTTTTTTTTCTGAAATCTAACGCTTGTTCTCACCAATTTTGACATTTTTGGGAAAATTTGCTTTTTTTCAATTTTGAACTTTTTTCTCGCCAATTTGGCCATTTTCAGGAAAATCTCTTTCTTTTCCTTTTTTTTTGGGGGGGGGGGCATGATGCATGAATGAAGCAGGGCTGCATTCAAGCATCATACCCACCCAACATGCATCATGATCACCAAGGTTGATGCTTCAATACAGCCCTTGGGTGTTACTTTAACAGGGCTGCATTCAAGTATCATGCCAACCCTACATACATCATGATTACCAAGGATGATGCTTGAATGCAGCACTGGAGTGTTACTTGGCAGGGCTGCATTCAAGCATCATGCCAACCTTCATGCAACATGAGTACCAAGGATGTAACATTGACCCTCCCATTCATTGTTGGCTCTTCGGTAGATCTAACCCATACTTCTACCACCCGTGTCTGCCCCAATGATATCTAGGTCAAGGAGCTGTGATTGGCCAGAAGTAGGTCCAACTGACAGGTTACGACCCAGTTTTATTTGTGTCAAGCCAGAGGGTGTGTCTAGGCTACAGCAACCTACCGGTATCTTTTAGGCTATAGGAACATACCCGTATATTCTAGCCTATAGCAACATGCCTGTTTTTTCTAGGCTATAGCAACATATCAGTATGTTGTAGGCTATAGCAACAATACGGTCTGTTGTAGATTATAGAAACATATCAGTATAATGTAGGCTATAGTAACATACTGGTATCTTATAGGCTATATGTATCAACCCATTGTTGCTATCTGCACTTTAAACATGACATGAAGTATGCATGAGTATTCTTTAGATCTACAATGAATACAATGCTTAAAATTTTCATTTTTCTTTTTCAGCATCAGTAAGGGCAAACTGAAACGTGTGCTTAAGTGGTATGTGGCCAATGGTGTGGTTACACGTAGAATACGTGCTGGAGGCTTCAGGAAAACGGGCAAATCTTTGGACCTGGATGATACTCAAAGAGTTCTCGCCTTTATCAAATCCCATGCTGAGACACATGCCATTGCTCTTCCAGGCAGAATACCAACTCACAAGAGAGATGATATACTAATTCTCCCCTCCTCTGACACCAAAGCTGACATTTACAGGTTGTATGAAAAAGCCATGGCAGATGTCCAGCAGAGGGCAGTTGCTCTGTCTACTTTCAGGAGTTTGTGGCGAAAGCTCCTCCCAGGAATAGTTTGTGCAAGGCCCATGACTGATCTCTGCTGGGAGTGTCAGAGGAACAACAGAGACATTCACCGGTCTAGCTGTTTCCCAGAAGAGGTCAAGCAGGCAAAGTTAAAAAAACAAACACATCATTTACAGGTAGTAGGGAAGGAAAGGGCCTACTTACAGCAGCTGGTAAAGAAGGCAAAGGAGGATTATAAAGCAGCTGGTTCTCCTGCACTTGGCCCTCATCCACCATGTAGTACAGACTATCGGGTGCATGTTAGCTTTGACTATGCCCAGCAAGTGCACCTGCCCTCTTACCCCATGCAGCCAGGCCCACTCTACTTTCTAGTGCCAAGAAAGTGTGGCATCTTTGGTGTCTCTATGGAAGCAGGACCAAGCCAGGTTAACTACCTAATAGATGAGTCTCATTGCAGTAGTAAGGGATCCAACGCTGTGATCTCATATCTCCACCATTATCTCGAGAACTACTCCCTGGGCCCCAAGAATTTGGATCTCCATTGCGACAATTGCAGTGGTCAAAATAAAAACAAATTCATGTTGGCGTACTTGATGTGGCGATGTTTGACTAGGCTCAACATGTCCATCACTCTCAACTTCCTGATCACAGGTCACACAAAATTTGGTCCAGACTGGTGTTTTGGCCTTTTGAAACAGAAATTTAGGAAGTGTGACGTTTCCAGTCTGGAGGACCTTATGGAAGTTGTCCGTCGAAGCACCCTGGAAGGAGTCAACATCCCACACTTAGTGGGGGATGAGAAAGGAAACTGTTCAGCCCCTACTTATGACTGGAAGACTTTTCTAGCCCCTTTCAGCAAGGCAGTGAATGGCATTAAGGAGTACCATCACTTTGAGTTCAGCCATGAATACCCGGGTAGGGTTGTCATGAAGAAAGTGGTCGACGATGAAGAACCTGTGCTCTGCAACATCTTGACAAAGGAAATAGCAGATGTTCCCCGGGGCAACCCTGCCATCATCCCCTCCCCAGGATTGCCTGCCTATAGGCAATGGTACTTGTTTGAGAATATCAGAGACTTTTGTACCAACGCCACAAGAGATATCACCTGTCCAAAGCCAACAGTACCAAAGCCTGGGTCAGGTATAGGAGAACACACCAATGACACTGACACCCATCAGCCAGGACAAGAGCTAGAAGAACAGCAACTTAGAGGGAGAGGCAGAGTTCGTGGCAGGGGTAGGGGCAACAGCCAACAGGCAGAACAAGTGGAACTCACAGGCAGGGGTAGAGGCAGGGCCAGAGCCAGAGGCAGAGCCACAGGAAGAGGCAGAGGCAGGGGTGTCGGTGAACAGGCAGACCAGGAGGAACTCAGAGGTAGGGGAAGGGGCAGAGGTAGGGGCAGAGGTAGGGGAAGGGGGCAACAGCCAGGACAACAGCAGCCTAGAGGGAGGGGCCGACCTAAAGGTGCTGTTTCTCGGAAAAGAACAAGGAGCCCTTCATCTGCAGAAGACTCTGATGACGAGGTGTGGATTGCAAGTGATTCTGACTAGAACTCCCTCTTTTCGTACCATAACGAGTTATGCCATGAACTTGGATATCACATATTCTATTATGATGTTGTGTTGTTAATATAATCATAATCTGCTACTGGTTTAGGGTGTAATGATGATACACAATCAGCAGCAACCATGGATATATATTTTGACCTGGAGAAATAATGTGACATGAACATGGAGGACCCCACCCACTGCACTTGGATTTTACCTATCAAATTATCTGTGTACAATGCTCACATAATGTGAAAGGACTTTCAGGACTTAACAGACTACATTTAATAGGTTTTGGAACTGTTAGTTGTCCCTAAACTACACCAGGAACAGGTATTGTGCATCTATAATTATTCCACTAAACCACTAACTCTGTCATTTTTCCAGGAAACTGAACGTGTTTTTGAACGATGTTGCATGAATAAAAATATTTCCCCAAAGAGACCAATCTTTTAGTATGTAGTAGATATAACCATCGGGAATGCCTGGTAAAAATTTCAGATTGATATCTCAATTCTAGATACCCGTTGCTAAGGTAACCAATGAGTGATATGCTCGCTGACTGCTCGCGAGCAGGTCGCGACCTGCTCGTTCCACTTTGATCACGCGTAGCTCAAATTAGCACTGCGGGTGTTTTTATCTTTGAAAATATTTTTTAAATACGTATGGGTGAGATGGGGACTCATACATGGGCTCTATAGAGAGGTAATGAACTGTTCTATCACATGACATAGATAACTAAAAATGTTTGATGAGCGACATAAGTTCCACTATGCTGGATTGAGTCACAGGGGGTAGAGTGGTATCATCAATATAAATGTAGATTTTTGCCCTAAAGAAATAGATAAAAATAACTTGAAACATTGTAACTATAAGATCAACAATATGAAATGTTAACAAAACTTGTATGATGTCAATATTGCAAGATTGCAAGATAAACCAAATAAAATCCTTATCATTAAATTGCTTGTGGCTATTTTTTTATGCTGAGGTGGTGGCGTAGCCACCTGGTGGTGCTGCCAGGCACCAACAGAATGAGGTATATGATGTTTGCACTTTACTGGAAGTCAGAACGGGCGCCGCCATCTTGGATTGCGCCGCCATCTTAGATTAAGGAGTCACAACACAAATTTATGCTATGTGATTACAATAATATAAATCAACCTTTGATAGTTCCTCAGGTTGGTTATAATCATACCTACCCCCCCCCCCCCCCCCTAATATGGACCCAAGGAATTCAATGGTTCTATTGGTTTGTTTCTAATAAAGCTGGTTGCCTAGCGATGGCTATTCTAATTGTTTATCTGCCTAGCAACACACATTTCCATGGCCCTAATGTTGATCATAATCATATCAACCCCCCCTCCCTAACATGGACCCAAGGAATTCATAGAAACTGCCATATTTGAAGTAATATCATCCTTCCCCCTGATAATCCTTCCCCCCCTGCTTATTTGGTGTCTTAAATGGGTCCCCTTCAAACATACCACCATCTAGACATTATGTTCCTTCGAATCCAAGAATTGCAGTTGTTGCCGCATATAAAAATGCCTGTAGCATTTTGCCTGATTCTTGTTTGTGATATATTGCTCTTCTGATAATAAATATAGATCTACTAGAGGATTTTCTCACATAACTACAGGTCTTGTGTAAACATCTGGCAGAGTGTGGATCTGTAATGTCTGCTGAGGGGTACCAGAGCGGCTACAGTACAGAGTTCTGTGATGTCTGCTGAGGGGTACCAGAGCGGCTACAGTACAGAGTTCTGTACTGTCTGCTGAGGGGTACCAGAGCGGCTACGGTACAGAGTTCTGTGATGTCTGCTGAGGGGTACCAGAGCCGCTACAGTACAGAGTTCTGTACTGTCTGCTGAGGGGTACCAGAGCGGCTACGGTACAGAGTTCTGTACTGTCTGCTGAGGGGTACCAGAGCGGCTACGGTACAGAGTTCTGTAATGTCTGCTGAGGGGTACCAGAGCGGCTACGGTAGCAGCTCAGTCTGGTGTGCTTATAAATATGCCACACACTAAATCTCACACCACCCCCCCCCCACACACCCCCCCCCACACACACACACCCACACACACAGACTGTCACGGCCACACACATACTGCAGTTATAAATATCTACACACACTCAATAAACCATAAAGCACCCCCCCCCGCCCCATCTCCACACCCCCCACCGCCGGCCATCCCCAGACTCCATCACGGACATAACGGTTAAAAATACTCCCCTCCCCATACCATGTATTAATACAACACCTGAGGGAGGGAGGAGTGATTTAGTGTCATTAACAATGTATCAGGGATGCCCCCCATTAGACGTGGTACCAGCTGTCTGAACTCTCCACCTCCCACACAGTCGGGTCTGGACGGGGGGGGGGGCAAATAGAAATCCGCGAGGTGTCATGTCTATAGGGCTCCTTGGGGTTAGGCCATGGGCGCGGCCATGTCCAACCCCCGGTGCTTCCTTTGGTTGCCTCTAGATGGGGCCTAAGTCAGGATAGTGATTGCTTCAGTCTGTGTTACCCTGAAGACATGTGAATAGCAATGGCCCTCAGTAACTAGGCCTACTCACTAAAGGGCTAAGTCCTGGGAACCACTTCAGACAGAAGCAGTAGTGGCCTGCCCTGTGATGTCATAACCCCCGGTTAGCTGCTCTACCTAGTGGCCAAGGGCCTGTACTGAAGGTTCTCCACTAAGCACAGGTGGTGCGGCTATCAACGTCCAGGTGCCCTATACTGCATGGATGATTTTTGAATGTTGACAAACTACCACGTCCAGTTAACGTGTTTATGATATGAGAATACAGCCCTAATCGGTGACAGCTCCCACACATAGAGAATGTGCTACACTGGTGCAGACAGAATAACCGTCTATACTGCCACTGCATGAGCATCGGAATTTAAGAAAACTTCTTATTGCTTTAAGGGGCTCCTTAAAACCATTAAAAGCCATTTAAATGTCACTATGGCCTTCCCGCGACATTAACATGACATTTACTGAATTTAAAGCTTCTTAAACAGTGATTTTATGCAATACAAAGTTGCTTAAATGCCAACTCACATGGATTAAAACATCACCGTGATATTATCTTATCTATAGATGACACAAATACCTGGATACCTGCCCAGCTGCAAACCACATTAAACAATTCAGCTAAGGTATGTACATAATAGGAACATGCACCCGAATGTGCGTTTTCTTGTTATAGAAGCTTCTGCAAGAGACTTATTTGTCTCTGTATTGACTCCACTCATCGGAACTGCTGGTGTTGTTTTATAAAGAACACAGTCTTCCAGGCTGTACATCCTGCCAGGGTAAACAAAACACAAACACCAACCTGACTTGGTGCTGTGTGTGCAGCTCATGTCTCTGTTCTACATCAAACATGTACACCCCCCCTACCCCAGCCGTACCCCCTCCCACCCCCCCCCACCGTACCCCCCTCCCCAGCCCCCTGCCACCAAGGTAGTGCTCATTTATCAACAACAGGGGGAGGGGTGATGGATTTGGGGGGAAGTAAAAAATGTCCACTTGTTTAGAGCAAAAAAGCCCACGCATCACTATGCTACTGACTGTAGGGGGTTGTCATAATTTTGGGCGGTCTGCAAAATCTCACCGCCCCCCCCTGTTGTTAAACCCTAACATAGAACGTAAAGCTCCCTGCATCTATTCCTGTACCCACCCCCCCCCCCCCCATCCGTGCGTCTATTCCTGCGGCTGAATCATCATGATGACGGTTTGTTGTGACGACCCGGGTTGCCACTTGGCGGCACAGACATTGTTTACCTGTGTTTATACGACAGTCTCTGAGACATTTAACAACAACAGGCATTACGAACTGTAGTCATGATGCACTAATGCAGCACTGGTGAGCAGCTCATAGTGTTGCATTGGGGCATCATGCTGACCCTTCAGAAATTCATCCCAAGGCTGCATTCTTGCAGGATTATAGGACAGTAAAGCACCATGCTGCCCTTACAGGGTTACATTAAAGCAGCATGCAGCCCTTACAGGGTTACATTAAAGCAGTATGCTACCCCTACAGGGTTACATTAAAGCAGTATGCTGCCCTTACAGGGTTACATTAAAGCAGAATGCTGCCCCTACAGGGTTACATTAAAGCAGCATGCTGCCCTTACAGGGTTACATTAAAGCAGCATGCAGCCCCTACAGGGTTACATTAAAGCAGCGTGCTGCCCCTACAGGGTTACATTAAAGCAGTATGCTGCCCTTACAGGGCTACATTAAAGCAGAATGCTGCCCTTACAGGGTTACATTAAAGCAGTATGCTGCCCCTACAGGTTTACATTAAAGCAGCATACTGCCCTTACAGGGTTACATCAAAGCATGCTGCCCTTACAGGGTTACATTAAAGCACCCTGCTGCCCTTACAGGGTTACATTAAAGCAGCTTGCTGCCCTTACATGGTTACATTAAAGCAGTATGATGTCCTGAAAGGGTTACATTAAAGCAGCATGCTACCCTTACAGGGTTACATTAAAGCAGCATGCTGGCCTTACAGGGTTACATCAGAGCAGCATGCTGCCCTTACAGGGTTACATTAAAGCAGCATGCTACCCTTACAGGGTTACATTAAAGCCCTATGCTACCCTTACAGGGTTACATTAAAGCACCCTGCTGCCCTTACAGGGTTAACTCCGAGTCGTCATTACCTGACCTGGTACGTTGGTAATGGTGCTGCTGAATACCTGATGAAGCCTGTTAAGTATTAAACCACAAAACACACCCGGCTAATGCTGATCTCATAATGCAGTGATATGGTAGCCCTGTAAGGGCAGCAGAAGGATTCAATTCAAACTCCCCTTTAGGCCACTCAACTAAAAAAGTTGTGTCTCACTGCCAATCAGTGAGAAGTATGACGAGGGCGTTTTTTATATAATCTTTTTTTTATATAAATACTTGTGCCAAAATACAAAGCGAAATTTGGATTTTTGCTATCAATTTTCACATTTTAGTAATTCGGAGGTTATTGATCAGTCAAAGTTGTTATAAAGCAAATCATTGCTCATCTGGCTGAGATATTTTCCATATTTTTCATCAAAAATGTTTCAATAAAAAGAAAAGTTTTCCCCAAATCATGATTTTTATGATGCGTGCGGTGATAAGAAACACATTTGAGTGGCTTTGTTTATGCCAAGGAAAAAGGTTTGTTTCAGGTCACCCGACTGACCCTATCAAAGCAAGGCCGACCCTAGTTTTTTTTATGCAGTTTTGAAAAAGAAAATCATATTTTTTACACATTCACAAAAAATGTTATAGAATAGAAAGGTGGCAAGCTACATCGATTTTTATGCAATTTTGAATACATTTTCAAATTTCTATTCCTTTTTAGTCAATTTTGGATATGCAGTAAGGTTGGCTAGTACGTCCATGAAAAAAAAAAACAAAAAAAAAACGGACCTACGGAACCTAGATTTTCTATCCATGTTACCTAGAACAAACCTTCTTCTTTTTTGGCCTTAGTGCGGGGCCTCAATGTTTGCATGAATGCATCATGCTGCATTATCATGCATCATTGATACACTCGCATAACGTTATTATGATGCACAAATGCTGCAGCGGTTAGGTACCTGCTGGTGTATTGAGTGGTATAATAGACAGACACACATATAAAGTCGTGGGGACCATGCCGTCCCTAGAAAACTAAAACACCAGACAATGTTCTGGTCATGAATAGTGTACAGTATCTAGCCTCAAGGATCTTGAAGTGGAGAGATCCTGATGTCATGAGATATTCAAAATCTCAAATCTTGAGGACCTTTCGTGGTGCCATCGATCCATGAAGTATGGGAACTGATGACAAGAGGGACATGTCCTCCACTCATTGAAACATGAGGAACATGTCATTGAGACATGAGGGACGTGTCATTGAGACATGAGGAAGGTGTCATTGAGACATGAGGGACAGGTCATTGAGACATGAGGGACAGGTCATTGAGACATAAGGGACAAGTCATTGAGACATGAGGAAGGTGTCATTGAGACATGAGGAAGGTGTCATTGAGACATGAGGAAGGTGTCATTGAGACATGAGGAAGGTGTCATTGAGACATGAAGGACATGTCATTGGGACATGAAGGACATGTCATTGAGACATGAAGGACATGTCATTGAGACATGAGGGACATGTCATTGAGACATGAGGGACGTGTCATTGAGACATGAGGGACGTGTCATTGAGACATGAGGGACATGTCATTGGGACATGAGGGACGTGTCATTGAGACATGAGGAAGGTGTCATTGAGACATGAGGGACAGGTCATTGAGACATGAGGGACAGGTCATTGAGACATGAGGGACAGGTCATTGAGACATGAGGGATAAGTCATTGAGACATGAGGAAGGTGTCATTGAGACATGAGGAAGGTGTCATTGAGACATGAAGGACATGTCATTGAGACATGAGGGACATGTCATTGGGACATGAGGGACATGTCATTGAGACATGAAGGACATGTCATTGAGACATGAGGGACATGTCATTGAGACATGAGGGATGTGTCATTGAGACATGAGGAAGGTGTCATTGAGACATGAGGGACAAGTCATTGAGAAATGAGGAAGGTGTCATTGAGACATGAGGAAGGTGTCATTGAGACATGAGGAAGGTGTCATTGAGACATGAGGAAGGTGTCATTGAGACATGAGGGACGTGTCATTGAGACATGAGGGACAGGTCATTGAGACATGAGGAACATGTCATTGAGACATTGAGACGTGAGGGACATGTCTGCCACTCATAGACAGTAGCTCGTCTAGGACCAGGACCCATGGTTGTCGCATCAGAAATAGCAGAGAATGCTGTGAGCGCACAGAATACCATTGTGATTACAGTATATTGAAAGAGAACATATCTGCCATATCTCTTTTGACGTGGTGAAGAGAAAGTTATGGATCATACAGATAACCTCAATCACCAACCTGAAGTGGGGGGAGTCCTGCCTCATGTAACACAATCGGGTATAGCGGGGAGGAGGCACGGCATCAACAACCACGCAGTAGGTACAACGACATGTGCACTGTAAAACGTCTCTGTTAGAAGGTACACAATAGCATCTACTGCGGGTGTACAGTTCAGTGTATATAAACGGTACAAACCATGTACAGTTTATGCTGTGAACCCATATATACATGTGATTAGATCTCTCTAAAGATGTATGATTAAGAGCATGTAGGAAGTCGGAGACTGATAAGGTGTGTGACTGTTGAGACATGTCCCTAATCAGTGTGTATATACCTCATAACCTCACAGATATACAGACGTCCCTATTGTCAAACCTCACACAGGTATACAGAATAGGGCACTACGTTTTGGTGCCTCATGACTACAGTGCAGCTAGAGGCACTACGTAATGGCCTGTTTAAAGGCCAGCCATTGAAATCGTATTAATGCACTAAATGAATGTTTTGAATTACCGCCCATCTTGTTAAAGTTCTGGGATAAAGAATACTTGCCATTAATAAGATCCCAGATGCTTATAGTTATACAGGTCACTGCTGTTGCTGTACTAATGTGTTCATCACGTTAATGTGTTGTTGTATTGTAGCTATGGTTCCCTCCTCCAACATACCCTGATTGTGTTGTGTTGTATTGTAGCTATGGTTCCCTCCTCCACCATACCCTGATTGTGTTGTGTTGTATTGTAGCTGTGGTTCCCTCCTCTACCATACCCTGATTGTGTTGTATTGTAGCTATGGTTCCCTCCTCCACCATACCCTGATTGTGTTGTATTGTAGCTATGGTTCCCTCCTCCACCATACCCTGATTGTGTTGTGTTGTAGCTATGGTTCCCTCCTCCACCATACCCTGATTGTGTTGTGTTGTGTTGTAGCTATGGTTCCCTCCTCCACCATACCCTGATTGTGTTGTGTTGTATTGTAGCTGTGGTTCCCTCCTCCACCATACCCTGATTGTGTTGTATTGTAGCTATGGTTCCCTCCTCCACCACACCCTGATTGTGTTGTATTGTAGCTATGGTTCCATCCTCCACCACACCCTGATTGTGTTGTATTGTAGCTAAGGTTCCTCCTCCACCATACCCTGATTGTGTTGTGTTGTATTGTAGCTATGGTTCCTCCTCCACCATACCCTGATTGTGTTGTGTTGTATTGTAGCTATGGTTCCTCCTCCACCATACCCTGATTGTGTTGTATTGTAGCTATGGTACCTCCTTCAGCATACCCTGATTGTGTTGTGTTGTATTGTAGCTATGGTTCCTCCTCCAGCATACCCTGATTGTGTTGTGTTGTATTGTAGCTATGGTTCCATCCTCCACCATACCCTGATTGTGTTGTATTGTATTGTAGCTATGGTTCCCTCCTCCAGCATACCCTGAATGTGTTGTATTGTATTGTAGCTATGGTTCCCTCCTCCACCATACCCTGAGTGTGTTGTATTGTATTGTAGCTATGGTACCAGCCTCCACCAAACCCTGATTGTGTTGTATTGTATTGTAGCTATGGCTCCCTCCTCCAGCATACCCTGATTGTGTTGTATTGTAGCTATGGTTCCCTCCTCCACCATACCCTGATTGTGTTGTGTTGTATTGTAGCTATGGTTCCATCCTCCACCATACCCTGATTGTGTTGTATTGTAGCTGTGGTTCCCTCCTCCCCCATACCCTGATTGTGTTGTATTGTAGCTATGGTTCCCTCCTCCACCATACCCTGATTGTGTTGTATTGTATTGTAGCTATGGTTCCAGCCTCCACCATACCCTGATTGTGTTGTGTTGTATTGTAGCTATGGTACCTCCTTCAGCATACCCTGATTGTTCTCCTTTTTAATGTCAGCTTATTCCCTGTAACCGACTCAGCAATGTGCCTTCTGTAGTAAATAAAACACACGGCCTGGGTAGGGTCTGTACTAACTAGGGATGTCATTGACATCCAATTTATTTCGATTTCGATTATCACTATTTTCGTGTCGATTTTTCGATTATATTAATTTATTTTGATACTGCAAAAACAGTTAATATCTGCTTGAATAAACTCTCCAACTTCAGTCAATAAGGATGAACACTTTGTAACATTTGAACAAAAACTCCATTACCTCAATACTTGAGGCATAGTTCACCATTTTTAAAAAGAATAAAAATTCAGTTCTAGTTGGAATATCTCGACAAATCTTACAGTTTTAGAAAGGTAAATTATGAGGCTATCTGTAATAGAAATAACTAATATATAATGCCTTTGTCGATGCGATTATCGGAAATCTAGAAATGTTGATGTATCAATTCTGGGGGTATCAATGACACTCCTAGTACTTACATTGGTAACTGTCCTGTAGTAGTATAGCTGTGGTAACTGTGCTGCAGTGGTACAGCTGTGTCTGCCTCATGTATAGAGCTCCGTGCTAGGTGTGGTCTATGTTGGAGTAAAACGGGAAGGCTTAAATGTGCCTCAATGTACCGGAAACTCACCCAACATCCACTTCCGTCCTCACACGTCTCAATGTGTTATACATCAAGGTGCTTTAACACAAGACCACAGCTGTGCCTGACAAACATGGTTATACATGTACCCATTGCTTCTCGTTACCTCACATCTACACACCTACCCTGGTCTCACACAGAGAGATAAGGATGTAAATCTACAAGACTTGATATTACAGAATTGGTGTTTCATCTAACTCAGTGAGTTTGTGGCCTGGCTGCTGATCAGGAGCACTGAGGGGTGAAACAGGATAACGAGTAGTTTGTGAATGTCAGGGGGTGGGCTGTTACTTTTAGATGGGAGGTGGGCTGGGTGCTGCAGGCATGGTAGATGGGGACGGGGAGGGACGCTCCTAAATAGCCTTTGGCCAAATAGAATGTGTTTCCGATATTAGCAAGCATTGCTTTTTCTCTATATTTTGAAAATATCAATTCCGTTTGGCCCTTTTATGGCGCTTATTTTAAATACATTTCAATGGGGAAACTAAAAGGATGATATCACTCCTGTCGGGTCTTATGGGAACACCCCTCCCACAGCCGACAGTCACAACTTTAACTTACGGTGGTATGGCCTGAACCACTCAGTGACTGGGCCAGCCTCCAGCTCCACTTTAAGACTACAGAATGGACTGGACAAACTGCTATATTAGATTTCCTGCCAGGCTTAGGACAGGGACTGGTGTACAGGATTTGATTTTTCCTAGGGGAACGGTTTTTGTTGCTTGGCTGGCATTATAATAGATTAGTCTAGTAGATAGATCCCTTGAGGTGTAATGGAGCACAATCTGTGCATCCAACGTCTTTCCTCTTGGTGAGGGGATTGCAGAAAGAAACCAAGAGGAAAGACGTTGGATGCACAGAAATATGTATTATACATGTATCATCCACAACCAGTCCATGACAATCATGGAAATTACTGATAAAGGACTATCTAGTCCAACCAAGATGTTGCTTATTACGTTGAATACAGTACCGCCATGTTATGATAAGGCTAAAAAAAAGGTTTGTTTCAGGTAACATGGACATGTAGGGTCAGTAGGTCAGATTTGTTTGATTTTTTAAAACATTTTTTTTTTCATGAAAGTACTAGCCGGCCTCTAAGAAGACCCCAAAATTGACCAAAAAAGGGTAAAAACACCGAAATGTTTTCAAAATTGCATAGAAAAATGTAGAGTCGGCCCTGTTTTGATAGGTTCGGTTGGGTGACCTGAAACAAACCCTTTTTTGGGCCATATGTGACAAGTACCTCTATTCCGCATTAGCGAGATACAGTGGCTCTACCTTTTGGACCACTGGTAACAATCATAACCCTTTGCTCTGCAAGGACTAGCTCAGCCAAATCTCGTGGCCGAGATTTGGGTACAGGCAGGGTGCAGGTATTGTGAATAGGTTGTACCTGGACACTCCTAATGTCACCTGTGTCCAGTATAGTGTAGTGGTTAGCACTGTGGACTCATAATGCTGGGATCCCAAGTTTAAATCCCTACCAGGCCAAATAACACTATGTCCTTTAAATACATATTTCTAAATTTTCTTTATGTGAATAATGTATTCTGTTTCAAAAATTGCTTTACTTATGAATTTCATTACCAGGCATTACCTGGAAGAGATTTGAACTCAGGTACTCTGCATCATGAGTCCACAGTGCTAACCACTACACTTTACTGGACACAGGTGACATAAGGAGTGTCCAGGTACAACCTATGCACAATACCTGCACCCTGCTTGTACCCTAATCTCGGCCACGAGATTTGGCTAAGCTGGTTGCTGTGAGTACTGGGAATAGACCTAGTACCAGTGGGAATGGTGCTATGCACTGATCATCTTGCTAAGGCCCTATAGGAGATGCTTTACATTAGATGAGTCACTGACATAAATCATCTTTATGCCCTTTGTACAAGCATCAATACAGTCGGAACTTGATGAATGTGAATTGGACAGACAGTTGGCGGTCTCCTTAATATCCAACACAGAAGACTAGGCAAAGACAATTAGTTTCTGTTCCATGCACACCAGGAGGCATACCAGGTTTTTAAACATACAATTTTGGGTTATTCTAATAAAAGTGCAGTAAAGATAACCTGAGGGTGGAGATAATACGAGTAGTATAGTATGTATCGGAACGGGACTATAGTTAAGTACTGTTTATTACTCAATCGACATGCAGCCAATCAGAGGCCTCCATTTGGTCACGTGACCCCCTCATTTGCATAATTACGTAATAGGCCACGCCCCCTCATTTGCATAATTACGTAATAGGCCACGCCCCCTTGATCACCAGCCAATCAGGGCCGCCATTTGGTCACGTGACCCCCACGTGACCCCCTCATTTGCATAATAGACCACGCCCCCTTGATCACGTGACCCCCTCATTTGCATAGTAGACTACGCCCCTTTGATCACCAGCCAATCAGTGGCTTCCATTTGGTCAGGTGACTCCCTCATTTGCATAATCATGGATCACGTGACCCCCTCATTTGCATAATAGGACCACACCCTCTTGGTCACGTGACCGGAAGCGCTCTTTATTTAGAAAATAGGCCACACCCCCTTGGTCACGTGACCTGACCCCCTCCCTCATTTGCATAATATAGACAATAGACAGACTACGCTTCCCTTTTGGTCACATGACTTGGACTAGCTAATGGGAGGCTTCTATAAGGGGCGAGGGGAGGGGAGGGGGGGGAGGGGGGCACTTTAAGATGCATGGGGAGGGGAGGGGGGGGAGGGGGGCACTATTTATGGGGTGGGCGGGCACTTGGGGGGGAGGGGGGGCTTTTGGGGTCTGCTCGGGAGAAAAAAAAAAAAATTATCTGATCTCTAGGGAATCGCTTCCTCTCTACCCCCCTTTAGGGGGGTAGGGAGGAGGCGAGTCGGAGGTGACTGTAGAGGAGTTTTTCGGTGACTTGATGCCTTTCAAACGACTGTGCTGATAGTCGATGAATTTGACTTTTTGACTTGAATATTTCATGCGACTTTGTGACTTGTAAGCGAAAGCGAAAGCGACTTTGCGACCCGTAACCCTTTAAATAAAGAGGTGACTTTGTAACCTCAGGGGGGAGATCCTTCTACACCCCCACGGAGTAGAAAGGATCTCGGTTGATTGACTGTACTTTGACTTGTTGTTGTAAACAAAAAAACAAAATAAAAATAAAAAAATCAAAAAAAAATCAATGAATAGAACGACCCCCTCATTGCTAACAAAGGAACGACTTTTGAATTACACAAATGACCCTCTTTTTGTAGGGGTTAGCGGTAACTCGACTTGAATTAGAGTATTAGGGAGAGCAAAACGCGACTACACACCGTCTTAGACTGTCGTCTTACGGCCCGGATAACAATAACCCTAGTTACCTCGGTTACTGTTGCTCAAGAGACGGCGATGGATCTGGTCACGTGGATACTGAAAGAAGGTCTACCTATAACCACCACGCTAGTTTGAACGCGGCGGGTATGAGTCATCATGGGGCCCTTGACGGGTGGGTCCTCCCCATGCAGCCGTATGTCGAATTTAAGAAATGCCCATGTCACACGTCACTAAGGGAGAAAACGTTTTTTGAAAATATTTAGAACCCGAATTTGAGCATTCTGGTACATTTTTAAGGACCCAGACACTGCAAAGCCGAGTACCATCCAAGAGAAAAAAAAATTTGGCGAAATGTTTAGGCTTGAAATGGCACTTTTCTGATGCACTCTTTGAACATTTTTTTTTTCCTCATGTCACTATGGTCCATGGCACATGTGGGACTCAAGAAATGCCACATGTCCCATGTCACTTAGATGTCCGTGCCCGTGTCGTCGTATCGAATTTTAAGAAAATGCCCATGTCACCATATCGAATTTAGGGGTCTAGTGACATCAGCATGTCCGGCTATCCTCCACAAATTTAGCTCTAAAATGTTTACTTTTTTTTTTTTTTGGGCTGATTTTTCATCATTTAAAAAAAAAACAATAGGTTGTTTGAAATGTTTGCTGTTGTAAATAGAAACAAAAACAAAACAAAGCGCATGGTAAGATTGTCACATTGCAAGTGGCGGGTCCGCTCGAGGCTTATTCAGCCTCTTCGTGGATCCGCGACTGCCAATGTGATCATATACTAATCACCGGTGTTTACGGTATTATATACTAAGGTATGAGACGGGTCTTACAGAAAAGGTGTCTAAAGAGCCCTGTGACCTGATTGAAATGACGTCAGCGCCGTCTGCTCGTCAGTGCCCGGCTGTAGCCCGTAGGACATGTTATTCTGCTTTTCTGGATGTTTTGAAATATTTTGATTTAACTGTTAATACCTGAAAACAAGCCTCTGAAGCAGATTTTTGGTCGAGCACCTGTTCTCTACTCTTCCATCGATTAGCTGCTTCAGCAAAAAAAAAAAATCGCGCGCGCGGTCTAGTCTATATGACGGAGTCGCTAAAGCTCTGTTTAGAGAGTGGAACTTGACCTTGAGTATAGACTCAGTACTAACTGAACGCCCCGCGGGGTCACCCCTCACGTGGGAATATGTACAAGCTCTGGTTCTTCACTTTACGGCTTGACTAAAACTGAGACGCGTCCATGATAAACTCTAGCCTTTTTTTTCCTTTACTAGGATCGAGAGAGAGATTTTAAATGGGGCGTTTATCTAAATAGCGTGGAACTAAAATCAGGCTGCGGCAGATAGTATCTCTGCGCACCTCAAGACTCAACGTAACTTTCACTCTCCAGCAGAAGTTTAGTTGTGACTAATGATGGGCGGCGACCGTCGTGCACCGGCGGACATTGGAGAGTGTTGGAGAGCTGAACCTTACAGACATATAAATCAATCGCTTTGGTGGAAATATCTCGCCATAGATTGGAACCAAATACTTATCTAATGGAATCGTTATCAGTTTTCAGTTTTCTTGCCGTACAAAATTTATTTCCCACTCTTCACGTGGTGATAGCTGAAGGTCGCTCGTCGTAGGTACGTGTGACCGGAACACCCTTTTTGTTTTTGGCGCGGGTTGACATCAGATTTGTACCGTACTGTCGCGATTAAGAGCTCTGAGGGAGGGCTTTTCAATTCGGTGAAGTTCTTACTCAGGAGCTATATACAAGCCAGGCGCTGGCGCTTATTCAAAGTCGCGATTTTAGTGCTTGAGAAAAAACATTTGGAGGCTCTTATACTCCGGCGCTTATAAAAGACCGGCACGCTTTTCAACACTAGTTGCTTTATCGCGACCGTACGGTATGACTTCGGTGTCAAAAGATCCCAAACTCCAAATAAGGAAGTGAAACGACGTCGTCTGTCTACCTCGTGCGCGTCATAGCGTCGTCGAAAATAGTGTGACGTCAGCATCTCTCAGGCGGCTAGGAAGTCAGTTCGACAAAATGGCTCACGGAGTGAACTTCGTGGCCGTTTCTCGATCTATGATCGATGCGGCCGTGGAGAAGGAATTCGTAGCCGTGCAACAGAGAGAGGAGGCGGAGAGACAGAACTTCGTGGCCGTTTCTCGATCTATGATCGATGCGGCCGTGGAGAAGCAGTTCGTAGCCTCGCTACAGAGAGAGGAGAGACAGCGGACTGCTGCTGAAGCAGAGGGTGTGGTGGATGAGCTGATCGAGAACGTCGCTGATCAACTCATCCGCCGGTGCGTGGAGCAGGTCAAGCAGCAAGTCTGCATGGAGGAAGGCTTACCGCCCGCCGTGCTGGAGGAGCTGCTGAAGGACTGCCGCGCGTTATGACCACGCCCTCCGCTTCAGCAGCAAGGTCCCTGCGACCCTCTCTCTACCAAACGGTCCTTTTAAGGACCAACCACTGATCACAAAAGTTGAAAATCAATCTCAATATAATATACGCATCAGAAAAACCCTAATACGCTATACACTGAAACCCTGTTGAGTAGGTAGATCGAGTTGGGCATTTTTTTTTAGGAAGAGCAATCAGGTCATCGTGTGGAGATCATCAGGTGTCCTGTGTGTGTGTGTGTGTGTGTGTGTGTGTGTGTGTGTGTGTGTGTGTGTGTGTGTGTGTGTGTGTGTGTGTGTGTGTGTGAATTTTATACAAATACAATTATTCATTCCTTTCAGCAAGAAAATTAGCTCAATGTAATCATATGATTTTAACTGCCCTACTTATCAGAGCCTTGACGACATCTGACCGCCCCCCTTTTCAAGATCTAAATGGAAATTCACCGCCACCGCTTTTCAGAGTACTGCAGCGCCATTACCTAATTCTTTTTGTATGTGAAAAAAAACAAAAAAAAAACAGCACTGATAAGGGGTTTAATTAGACAGATATTGGTTTCTACACTATCAAAAAAATAAAACCCTCAGCGCTTTAATGCTAAAGGTGGCAATAGTGCTTTAATGCGCTACGCCCTTTGTCGATATGCCAGTGTATGCATGCATGCAGCCCTGGTGAGGAACTCTGAGTGCCGCATTCATGACTTATGACGACAACGGGCACTGCACATTAAAGCGCTATGCGACTATTAAAGGGTTAGATCCAGTCTTGCTACAGGCATCCAGAATGCTATACCCAGAGTTGGTGGTCTGGTCCAGACTGCTGTACACAGATTGTAGACGGGATGGCGAGTTGCTGCCAGACTATCCCTCTGGTACGATATGCGGCTGGCGCGGCCGAGCCTGTCTTATATGATGCTGAGTCTAACTATGTATTAGATACCCTACGAGTAACTGAGAGTATGTCAAAATAATCACGGCAAACTGACTGGCGTCTTCATAGGATCATAGGGTGGTTATTATTACATAACTCAGTAACCTTTGGTTATGTGTTAGATAGAGTACACTTGGACACGGTTATTCCATATACCCACTGCCCCACAGGGTCAAGACGAGGTGATTTAAATAATAAGACCCAGACGGGTAAAATAGCCAAAGTCAACAATGACCTGTTTTTTGTTTTTTTTTGGTTTTTTTTTTAGCCAATATGGACAAAGAGACACGGGGTGCTGTACACAGGTTGTGGACGGGCTGGTGGGTCACTGCCAGACTATCTCCCTGGTCCGATATGCAGCCGGCGTGGCCGAGCCTGTCTTATATGATGCTGAGTCTAACTATGTATTAGATACCCTACGAGTAACTGAGAGTATGTCAAAATAATCACGGCAAACTGACTGGCGCCTTCATAGGATCATAGGGTGGTTATTATTTACATAACTCAGTAACCTTTGGTTATGTGTTAGATAGAGTACACTTGGACACGGTTATTCCATATACCCACTGCCCCACAGGGTCAAGACGAGGTGATTTAAATAATAAGACCCAGACGGGTAAAATAGCCAAAGTCAACAATGACCTGTTTTTTTTTTGTTTTTTTTTAGCCAATATGGACAAAGAGACACGGGGTGCTGTACACAGGTTGTGGACGGGCTGGTGGGTCACTGCCAGACTATCTCCCTGGTCCGATATGCAGCCTGCGTGGCCGAGACTGTCTTATATGAGGCTGAGTCTAATTATGTATTAGATGTGCTACGAGTAACTGAGAGTGTGTCAAAATAATCACGGCAAACTGACTGGCGACCTCATAGGTCAGTTATTATTACATAACTATTATTACATAACTCAGTAACCTTCGGTTATGTGTTAGATAGCGTGCACTTGGACACGTTTATTCCATGTACCCGCTGCCCCACAGGGTCAACACGAGGTGTTTAAATAATAAGACCCAGACGGGTAAAATAGCCAAGTCAACAATGTCCTGTTTTTTTTAGCCAATATGGACAAAGAGAAACGGGGTGCTGTACACAGCTTGTGAACGGGGTGGCGGGTCGCTGCCAGACTATCCCCTGGTCCGATATGCAGTAAATTTTCTGCACCGTGTGACAACGACCGATCAGCTAGCAACCTATTTTTGGTTATTTTTCTATTCAGTTTTTGATCAGCGCACTTTATTATCGTGGTTTTTTTTTAAAATTTTTTAATCATAAATAATATGTAGACTTGGAAAAAAAAAAAGAGAGCTGACATGTCGCTGTTTTGTCACTAAACCCAAAGACCCACCCACCCCGTAGGAAGGGTGGACGTTTGTGAACGTTCCCTTAGGTCTCTATTCTTTATTTATTGTGTGGCCCCTAAAGAGGGGCCAACCAACTGACACTGTCAGTTGGTTAGTAGATGCTACTCAACATGGGCGTAATTAATTACACCTAGTGTTGAGAAACAACATGACTGAGCTCAAAAGGCCCCCGTTGAGTGGGGGCCCTTGTGGCACAACGAGTTGGTTCGTTTTTCAGATTACCGACTCGGCGAGAGTTTCTGCCTATGTATCTTTTATAAAGCCTTAGATATGGTGTGGTATTTTTCATCTCGCTATAGTTTAGTTGGTATTCAAAGAAACTGCCTCATTTCTATCAGAAATACACAATATTGAATTGTTTTTATATTTTAATATATTCAGAAGCACACTTTGTTGCCTATATAGCTCATTATGCGTTGAAATGTTCGCGAGCATCGTAGGAATGTACAAATCCCCTATTGTGGCGCCATCTGACGAAAGAGCAAGGAACTATACGTGACCTGAACCCCGCCCTCAGCGCGTTCGTTATTCGCATCTTTGACAGCGACTAAGAGACGCTCAAACTGTCTCTTATTTAGTTTGAACTTATCACAAATTTGTCTTTGATAGGTCGTAGATCGACTTCTGACTTTTTAGTTAGAATAAAAAACAAGTGACGCCGCCACAGACCCGCGCATTAACGCGCTCCGCCGTCTTCAGAGGGCCGAGTCTATAGTACAGTAGATTCTACTGTGTACTTACACTAACAGTGCTACATATACATACCTGAGTCATAAGTGGGTTTTTTTTTGTTGTTTTTTAGGGGAAAAAAAGTGATCTACTCACCCAAACCGCTATTAGTAGGTAACCTGTATGACCCATGCCGCAAACATCTGCCTCGTGACTGATAGTGTACCGGTGGTGAAGTGCTGTTGCAAGAACAATTGAGGCTCTTTATATAGCTGAGAGAGCGAATGGACTAATCTTGTTTTCACCTTGAGCCCCACCCTATTCCAGAGAGGGTATCAAAAATCGCATGTACACGTATATGGGCTTATAGCTGGTGAATAGATAAGGCGGGGCACCTGAGTATACTAAGACTCCAGGGGGCGTTTTAACGACAGGTGTGACGCGCCAGCCCGTGGAGGGAGCTTTTTTGTTTTTCACCTAGAGAGCGTATACAAAGCCTACAGGGGGTGATTAACGCCAGGTGTGACGCGCCAGCCAGTGGCCGGATCACCTCATCTTCTAAGCTTTTGTTTTCACCTAGAGAGGGGATCGAGAGTGTATACAAAAAACTACAGGGATGTTTAACGCGGCCAGCTGCCTACATGCTATAGTCTAAGCCTGTTTTCAGCTAGAGAGGGATCTACATCACCTAAGCCCTTTCCACCCTTAAATCGATCTGATAATTACCATAAAGAAGAGTAATGCGCGTTACATGTATATGGGCTTATAGCTGAGTAAGAGCTTAAGATGCTAGTCAACTGTGTATGCAAAAAAAAAAACTACAGGGGGTGTCTAAAGTCGATTGTCATGCGCCAGCGGGCGGACAGAAGTCTGCCACTCTAGCTGTGACTACAAGCGCGTGCGTGTGGTAGACAGCTTAAATCAAACACGAGTTAAGCTCCTTATAGCTTCCTACTGTCTGCGGATTCGAGTCTTTTGTTTTTTTCATGTATTTCCTCGGAGGGTCGAACAGGATTAAAGATGTAACGAACCCGCGCCTACACAGGTAGACAGCCGGTCGCCTTCCTAGTGAGAGTTTTCCTCCTGAGTTAAGAAGCTTATCTCGGAGCCTAGTACATAAGCGAGAGTGAAACATGAGTCCCACACACTTCTTCAACCACCTTCAGCATGGCGTCATCAGGAATCACTCTACGTTCTACCGAATGTGAGCAATCCCAACACTACTACAGAGCCGCGACAACACCACATGAGGAGACGTCCATGTTTACTGATGAGTCAACAAGTAGCAAGGTGGAGGTTGGTTTTTATCAAGATTCGTACGGGTGGCTGGAAAGTGTGAGGGCTACTTCTGCAGCTAATGCTGCTGCTCGTGCAAAACGTGAAGCTCGTAAGGTGGAAGTTGGTTTTTATCAAGATTCGTACGGGTGGCTGGAAAGTGTGAGGGCTACTTCTGCAGCTAATGCTGCTGCTCGTGCAAAACGTGAAGCTCGTATCGCTGTTCGTGCTACACATGCAGCATATGAAGTTGCCAATGCTGCTAACAACGTTGCTGTTACTCTCGCCGCTGCTGCTCGTGCTGCTAATCTTTTTGCTACTGTTTCCGCTCTTGCTACCGATGCTGCTGCTACTGATGCTGCAACGTCTGCTAAAAGTGTCGCTGTTGCGGCTGCTGCTAGGGCTAATGCTATTAATGCTTGTACAGCTGCTAAAAAAATAGCCTGTTTTGCTTATGCTAGTCGCAGTGTCGCTGTTACGGCTATGACTGATGCCCATGATGCTAAGTTACGGGCTTTTGCTTTTGCTGAAGATGCTGTTGATGCTCAAGATGTTGCTGCTGCTGCTGCTACTGCTGCTGATGAGGCTGCTGCTGCCGCTGCTGCTGCTGCTGAAGATGCTGCTGCTGCTGCGGCTGATGCTCTAGACACCTATGACGCTGCTGCTGCTGAAGATACTGCTGCCGCTGCTGCTACTGCTGCTGCTGAAGATGCTGCTGCCGCTGCTCTAGACACCTATGACGCGGCTGCTGCTGCTCTTGCTGAAGATACTGTTGATGCTGCTGCTGCTACTGCTGCTGCCGCTGCTGCTACTGCTGCTGCCACTGCTCTAGACACCTATGACGCTCCTGCTACTCCTGCTCTAGACACCTATGATGCTGCTGCTGCTGCTGCTGCCACTGCTCTAGACACCTATGACGCTCCTGCTACTCCTGCTCTAGACACCTATGATGCTGCTGCTGCTGCTGCTGCCACTGCTCTAGACACCTATGACACTCCTGCTACTCCTGCTCTAGACACCTATGATGCTGCTGCTGCTGCTGCTGCTGCTGAAGATGCTGCTGCTGCTGCTGCACTAGTCATCTATGACGTGGCTACTGCTCTAGACACTTATGACGCGGCTGCTGCTGCTGCTGCTGCTGAAGATGCTGCTGCTGCTGCTGCTCTAGACACCTATGACTGAAAACATAGTAGGCGTTATTTACAAACACTGCTGTTACCTATGCCTAAACTTAGTAGGTCTTATTTACAAACAAGAGAGCCACGTGGTGTTGTTTACAAACAAAGAGAGCCACGTGGTGTTGTTTACAAACAAAGATAGTCACGTGATGTTGTTGTGGTCTATCATGTCAATGAAGGGGTCACGTGATCAAGGGGGCGCGGTCTATTATGCAAATGAGGGGGTCGCGTGACCAAATGGCGACCTCTGATTGGCTGGTGATCAAGAGGGCGTGGCTTATTATGCAAATGAAAGGGTCACGTGATCAAGGGGGCGTGGCCTATTATGCAAATGAGGGGGTCACGTGACCAAATGGAAGCCTCTGATTGGCTGGTGATCAAGGGGGCGTGGCCTATTACGTAATTATGCAAATGAGGGGGCGTGGCCTATTACGTAATTATGCAAATGAGGGGGTCACGTGACCAAATGGAGGCCTCTGATTGGCTGCATGTCGATTGAGTAATAAACAGTAGTTAACTATAGTCCCGTTCCGATACATACTATACTACTAATACGGATTGAATTGGTCTAAGTCTACAAAGATTAAGATTAACTATAAGGGACTGTAGGTAGTTTTGCGTGACATACAATATTCAGTACAATCATAACTGTGAACACAGGATTACTAGCTCAGTCTGGTGCTGTTCTTGTTACCTTGTGAACCATTGTTGAAGTAGAGCAATAAATGCACAAAACACCCTCTTCATATGTTTCATGGCTTGGTAATCAGAATAAAACTTGGTTCGAGTAGCCTTTATTGAGTAGCCTACTTTATAATGAATGCCGTATAAATTATGAGTATAAATGCTGCCAGCAACAGTCGGCGTGGCCGCAGTGTGCACAGAGTGTTCCGTACTGTGGGGAGATCATTCACATGTTCCCAGTTTAGCATTAGGCCAAATATGATGAAGGTGTTTCAGGTTACCTGATCCAAACACTTTAGCAAGTCAGCGGTGTAATTCACGCAGCCATCTTCTGGGTATTTTCTAGGTAACCAGAAACACTGAAATTTTCAAGCCTATCACAGAAAATTGTCTCAAAAATGACCTCACACAAGTTGAATTGGAATCTCCTGTGAAAAGGACTCAGGGCTAAATGCTCTAACCCTTTAGAAAACCTTACCTGAAAGAATGGACCTTTGGGTGGTTCAATGACATGAAACAGTATATATATAATATTAAACATAATTATACCTCACCAATTTATGAGTTTTTAACCATCTATTGAGGAGAATTTTGGCCATAGTATTAGTGGGATATTACTCACTAACACACTGAGCTTCTACTACCCAAGTATCTCATAATTTTTTCATAGCGTAATTTCCATAGCGGACACTCTCAGGCGAGAAATGGTTAAATGCGGTTCTAACAATGAACAAAGGTTGAGATAATTCAAGATAAACTCACAGTGAGTCACAGAATTAGAATAACAAAACATACCAAATTTCTACTGCCACCGGGCCCGCAGGCCCGTCTGTAGGTGATGTGTGCAGATTTGCTGTAACTATGGAGATGGTATGGTTGCCTAGATGTACATCATAAATTGGGCTGCAGTGACTTGGTCCCCTGACCAACCCACACGGCTTAGTCCAATGGCGAGTCGATCACTGCCATGCCATTAATGTTAGACCAGGGGTGTTAGATCAGCAGTTCTAACACTCACAGCAGTTCTAACACTCACAGCAGTTCTAACACTCACAGCAGTTCTAACACTCACAGCAGTTCTAACACTCACAGCAGTTCTAACACTCACAGCAGTTCTAACACTCACAGCAGTTCTAACACTCACAGCAGTTCTAACACTCACAGCAGTTCTAACACTCACAGCAGTTCTAACACTCACAACAGTTCGAACACTCACAGCAGTTCTAACACTCACAGCAGTTCTAACACTCACAGCAGTTCTAACACTCACAGCAGTTCTAACACTCACAGCAGTTCTAACACTCACAGCAGTTCTAACACTCACAGCAGTTCTAACACTCACAGCAGTTCTACCACTCACAGCAGTTTTACCACTCACAGCAGTTCTACCACTCACAGCAGTTCTAACACTCACAGCAGTTCTACCACTCACAGCAGTTCTAACACTCACAGCAGTTCTAACACTCACAGCAGTTCTAATACACATGCAGCTTCCCTCTAGCCTCACCGTGATTAAAAACGTAGATAATAAACTCGCTCCTCTACCCCCGTCTCACTGACAAATGCATCACCTAGTTAGGTGATGTAACGTTTGTGTGTAATGACATGCTGCAGCAGTGACCTTTTCACACCTTTATTTGGCGTTTGGGGGGGGGGGCAGGGTGGGGGGTTTCCATACCTGACACTAGCAGGGCTAAACTCGGCCCCTATAGGCCTATGTACACTGTTGGGAGATATACAATAGACCTAAGTATTATGGGGCATTATACACCTATCATGGGCCCTTAGTCTAATCGTACCCATGTGTATTTCTAGTAGAGCTTAGGCCTGTATACTTTTTTTATTTGACCCCCTGACACATTGGGGCGGGGGGTGCCAAAAGTTGTCAACAGCTAATTTCTGACCCATATTGGGGGAGGGGGAAAGAGGATATGGTAGGCCTATACCGGTATATGCTTGTGTGACATTATGCCTACCGTAAAACCTCGCGTATAGGCCGCGGCTTGTACTCGAGTCAGATTTTCAGTGCTGCTTGTAGGATCGGACCAAAGTCGGGATGCGGCTTATACGCGAGTTTTTCAAATTGTTGATTACAAAAATCACTATAAAATGACCTTAACATTTTACCCAAGCCCTTGGGGGGGGGGGGGGGGGTTAAGAGCCTGTGCCAAGCCAATGCAGCTCACTCGCACCTCAGCCCTAAGACAATGCAGCCCACTCACACTTCAGCCCTGAGACAATGCAACCACCGCTAATCGTGGAACAAGGGTGGTAGTGGGGGGAGAAAATTGTCACTGTCCACACTATTCATGGAGGCCCCACGGGCCACGGGGAGGCTGTACAGGACGCCAGGAGGCCGCCCAGGGCCACCAGGAGGACCCTGACTTCATGTGGGTCTCATAGACTTAGGCTAAAGTTAGGGGTGCGGCTAATACGCGAGTTTATCCGTAAGAGCACTCAGATGGCCTCTGGGGCTTACAGGATCGGTACAAAGTCGGGGTGCGGCTTATACGCGAGTTAGGCTAATACGCGAGGTTTTACGGTAGTAAAACCAGTGTAGCCCAGAGAAACCTGAAATTAAAATTTAATATACGTCTCTACATTAGGGCCTAATTATTATGATATAGGCCTAAGGTAAGAATAACGAGGAGTAGTTGCTTCCCGAGGGACCACGACTACGAAAGTGCCCTAGAATCTGTTGGCATTCACCATGTAGACTTAATTATGCATCAAATTTCCCACCCCTGTTCTCATTGGCTGTTCATGTGGTCAGCTGGTCACACTGTGGTCAAGCCCTGACCTATTCATACTGACACTGTGCTAATGTAAGTGCAGTTTGCTAGACACTGGCACCTGTTGTGGTGGGGCCTAGTTTTGTGTATTATAAATTCCACTGATAGTCTGCAGGTGCTAGGACCTGACTATACTAATTATGTGGTTACCAGCTGTTGGTGGGGGCATGAGAGCTATGAGTAAAAATGGGCCTAGGGCCTATTTGTGTAGGGTGGTTGGGCTAAATAACATACATTGTATAACTCAATATACCACTATGCTATTCTATTGGCCTAGCACCCGCTGGTACTAGGCCTACTTTTGTAGTTTCGACCCGTTCTGGCATCATCATCGGGTGGATTTTACCGGGAAAGAAAATACATACGTAGTTGGACTAGTCTTATTTTATGGGTGAAATGGTATTTGTATCCGGTGACATGTACTAGTGACCACCGGGCTTGTGATACAAATAACTTGTGCATAATGATATAGGCCTAAGACATAAATCACATCAGGACATAATGTTGCAACGTGGCAGATGCAAGAAAAATGTGGCTTTGACCATGGTCAGGTTTTCAGCAAACCCAACGGTGGTCAAAGCCACATTTTTCTTGTTCTATGCCAAAGTGGTGGCATAGCAATATCAGGCACCATGAAGAGGCATATGGTGTTTGCACTTTACCAGAAGTCAGAAGGAGCACCGCCATCTTGGATTAAGGAGTCACAACACAAATTTATGCTGTGTGATAACAACAATACTAATCAACCTTTGATAGGTCCTGAGGTTGATTATAATCATACCCACCCTAACTAACATGGACCGAAGGAATTCAATGGTTCTATTTGTTTGTTGCTAATACAGCTGGTTGCCTAGCAACAGCTATTCTAATTGTTTATCTGCCATAGTTGTGATGTCACACTTCATCACACAGTGCCTGAGGCATTTTTTTACGCGACAACAACCACAATTCTTGTTAGTTTATTTTCAATGGGGGGAATAAAAGCATGCACTTGTAGTGGTTCGGAATCTCAGAAAGAGAACAAGAACGTCAGTTTCCAAGTGCGAAGTAGAAAGCGTGGTTTATTCAACGTATCCCTATTACAATTGAATCTAGTCTTAACCCGAAGGGTAAGACGAAGCAGTCCTGGTTCAATCTAGCGATTGGGGTAGGGTAATGCGGGGAGTCAGCCGGGCCTGCACTGACTGGCGACTATACGAGGAGGGGAGGTTTATATACCCCCTTTGGATGTGAAATGAACATGGTCACGTGTCGGTTGGCTCCCGCCTGAAACGTGGTGCGCAGTACCCGAGAGAGGACAGTCGCCCCCTCTGGGATACCGCCCACACTAACGCCAGGCGGGAACAACCCGAACTTAATCCTCCTCGGTCACCTGGATATAAATGATTACCGTAGTAAACCCCTACACTACCCCCCCTAGACAACACTAGGTGTGGTAAAAACCTGAGTAGTAGACTCATAATAAAATAGTTTGACAACCAGAAGTAGTTTGTCTACACACTATACACAAAGGGTTTTACTACCATTAGTCATATGTAATATATGTTGAACAATATTAATGGAATTAAGGCATTACACTGTCATAGAAACCTTATGATATGACCTTTACGTCAAGTAGTACCCGAAGTAGTTACTAACAGATTGTAACTATCTTCTGATAGGAAATACATATATAGTCCTGATAAGGACCTTTACAAATATAATCGGCAAGTGTACCAATTCCGAAGAATTATTACCAGTCCTAAAAAGGACTCACAAGCCTAAAAAAAAAAAAAAAAATTACATAGGGATACATGATAACTTTTCTTCGCACCAGAATCAAATTTTCATCACCTCCGTTTTCCATAACAAAATATATATACAACTAGATATACATACTCTTATTTACACCCACCCGAAGTGGTTAACGTTTGAACACAGTCATGGTTTATACAGATCTTTGGTATTATCCTGAGTATCATAAACTATCGTAGTGTATCAGCACCATAAATATATATTAGTAACATGGACGAGAATGTACGTTTTAATAAATAATCTGGAACTGCAGCGGTGTACTGCAGAACCTCACAAAAAGTGCTATGTTGACTTTATAAGAAGTCGGATACTGGGCTGATCTCCGGATCTGCTTCGGGACGAGTACGCGAGGTGCTCTCCTCTTCATCTTGGACGACTGAGTGAGTTGCTCTCCTCTTCATCTTGGACGACTGAGTGAGGTGCTCTCCTCTTCATCTTGGACGACTGAGTGAGGTGCTCTCCTCTTCGGGTCTACCAGCAAATGGTAGACTCATGTAGGTGCGATGTATGTTAAAACGTTTACATATGTGGAAATATTATTAACACTTGGTATGGATATTATTACCTCAGAACCTAAAGGTTCTTTTAATATGAAGGGATAGTCCCTTCATATTCACCTTCAGCTTCCGTAGCCGAAGAGTTCCTGAAACAACTACAGCTGTATTCAGTTATCCCGAAGGAGCTTCGTTTCAGCCTTCGGGTACCTCCTTCTTCTGGATGGCATCTTTCAGCTGATCCATGCTCCCATCCCAGTCCGAGAATTTCATCCCGAGGCAAATTTTAAATTTGGCCTTCATCTCCCGGATTTCTTCCTGGAGCTCCTTACACTCCTCTCGGACTGTAGCTTCCAGCACAGCGGCTTTGTCACGCTGTGCTTCCAAGAACCTGGTCTTGGTAACCACCTCATCGGCAGTGTCCTTCTGAAGGCTCTCCTTTTCCTTCCGGTGACACTTCCTCACCCCTTCTATGAAGTGTTGTACCACCCTCTTGTGGTAATCCTCAGCCATCACCCGCTGTTCCTTCTGGAAGTCATCCAGAATCTCCTGTCCTATCTGATTGGACAGCGGAGCATCCTTAGGAAAGTAGGATGCTATCGGCGTTACATTAAGAGTGGCCGCAGGCTTCTCCTTCTTGGGTTTGACCTCCTGTGTTTTAACAGGAGGATCCATGGTTGGTTTCCCAACCTCAGTCGGCTTCCCTGGTGGTGGAGCCGGCTTCTGGGGTGGTATCGCCGGAGCTGGTACTGGACCTTTTGGTGGCGGAGGAGGAGGTCTCATAGCCTCCCCATCCGGCCCAGTGATCCGGTGAGCAGGCTTAAATGCCTTGTGTGATGGCGGCTGTTGTTGGTGCCGCGAAGCATCCCTACTGGCATGCTTTAACACCTGCTGGTGTATTCCTGTAGGAGCGGATGGTTCCGTCCGTCCCGAAGCAGATGAAGGTCTGCTTGTCGGGCCTCCTCGGTAACCGGCGTCGGGTAGGACACCTCCCTGGGCAGACGAGGTGGACGCCACATGTCGCACCAAGTCATACCAGGTCCGGGAGGGTTCCTCCCCAGGACTCCTGCGTCCCCGTCGGGCCAGTTCCCTATCAACCTCCCTCTGGCGAGAGAGTTCATTCTCACGCCTTCGGGTGTCCTGGGGGGTCTGGCCGAGCGTCTGGGACTCCTGTCCAGGCGCCAAGTCCATCTCCGGATAGTCAGTATGTCTATCCGCAGATGCTTCATAGCTACGACCACTATGAGAGGACTCCGTGTAATAACGGGAGTCAATCTCCTCAAGGCTGAGGGTCCCTCCTCTTCTTACGTGAGTAGCCGGGCTGGTGGACCGAGACCGTCCCCGATCACCTTTCGGCTGCTCCCCCCGACCCCGGTAGTAGTCCCTCGGGTCGGGTTCTCTCCCACCTCTCCCCCGGCCTCGATTGGCAGACCGACGGAACATCTCGGGTGGGTATTGGTCCGGATCCAAATCAAACTTCCGTGAACCCGGGACCTTCGCAAACCTAGCTACTGTGAGCTTTGATTTGCTTTCTGCCACCTCGCAGAAATACGCCTTAGAAGAATTAAGGCTCTTCGGATCCTTCTTCAGGACATCTCTGAACGCGTCTATTACGCGTTCATGCAGGGCCATCACCTTGGCTCTGGCCTCACCACCTCCAATATTATGGAGTATGGTCATGTGTTTTATCAATCGTCCACGCCTAGGATGCAGGTGACCCGAACAGGTAGTAGTACCTGCCCCCTCCGGATCGCACTGGTACACCATATAGTGATGGGTGTGGTTTTCCACTAAGTGGCGTAGGTACCTCGCCTTAGTGGCGAAGGACACCTGTAATTCCAGAGATGACTGGCATTTCTGGAATGGACACTGAAGGTGGTCCCTGTCCCAATGTCGGACAGCCCAGCGGATCTTTGCCTTCTGATCCCTGGTATAATAGGTCTCTGGGAAGAAATCTATTTTCTTAAGCCAGTCCTCGTAGAACTCGCTCACGAGAGGATCCCTTTGGGTCGCTCTGCACCAATCCTCATCGTCGGATTTCCCATTTAAGTTGATTACGGGCGGGATGGAGAAACGCCCCGTTCCTTTTGCGCATTCCCCCCAGTAGGAGGGAATGAATCCCTGAAATCCACCTCTGGCGTTATTCCAGATGTGTTTTTCCAGGGCAGTACCCGACTCGCTCCCCGAGCTGGCGTCGGACTGATGTCCAGCAGCCACCTTCGGGTCGGGTGTCGGGTCGGTTTGGGTGACTGTGGTCACTGGGTCCTTTGTCTCGGAAGGAGATTTTGGAGCCGCAATGTCCATATCGTCCTCCCCTGTAGCAGACTTCCCTTGGGAAGTACTGCTCGTATCAGATTTATCCGATACTGACCCATCGGTCACAATCCGCTGGGCGTCTGGTACTCTCTTTAACCGGGCTGCCTCATTCCTCAAGGCTTGGCGACCCCGAGGCTGGACAAAAGGGGATTCACCTTTTGTAACTACCACAGTCCGGATATCCTGACCATGGGGACTGCTAGTGCGCGTTGCAGGGTCACCCCTTCGGATGTCCCTGCTGGCTTTAGCTGCAGCCTTCTCCTCTGCCTGAGTCAAACTCTTAGTCCGAGTCTTGACCATTTCCTCCACCGTCTCGATGATGGCCTCGTGACGGCTGAGGTCCTTCTCCGCCATGATTGTTTTCATGCGGTTATAGTCTATCTGATAGACCTCGTAGGATAAGTTGGACCGTATTAAGTCCCTATATCCTTCAACCGATCTCGGTTCCAACATCCCTACCGGGTTGTATCTGCGGTAGCAACCTACCGCGAGGGTAGTGGCGCCGAATGCCCCACACGAAGTGTCATCAGAGATGGGTGTCATCCGAGGCACACACATCCCGACGTCAGCCATCTCGGCGTCAAACAAGCCCTTCCGAAGTGCTTTACACACTCGGAGGCCTTGCTGTAGATTTTCCCAGGTGGCGAACCACTCTGGGGGCATGATGCGGAGAGCTCCCGCATCAATAAATTCCTGCAACATATCCACTATGTCGTTAGGGATAGGTCTCGCTAGGCCTATCTCCGTGGCGCACATCACGTCTGGATGGAGATTCATCTCCCTTCCATCGTAACAACTTTTATCAGTTGTCTTCACCAGGCTAGCTGGCTTCTCATCCTTCGGGTGGTTATCCGGGTCGATGTTCGGATTACCACACCTATCCCACGTATCCTTCAGATGTTGGGCCTCCTCCTGCTCTATTTTCAGAGCAAGAAGACGATCTTTTTCATGAAGATTCCTTCGTTCAGCCTCAGTGAGGGCTGATTCAGACGTGGATACATCCATGTCTTCCTCTCCGAGGAGCTGCTCCTCGGAGAGAGTGACAGGGCTGGCGGCACCAACCCTGTCTTCGTGGGGCAAATCGGCCATGTTGTGTGGCCGTTCCCCTCCGCCCAACTCGAGCTGCCGTGAGGCCATGCTGGGTTGGGCGCTCTTATTTATACTAAATAAGAGTCCTAACTATTACTACAGGTCTTTGTGGAGGACCTGTTCTCCTTTTGAAACGTATTCACCTACTTTTGACGCTTGAATTCGGTTCTTATTAGATCCTCCTCGTTGGCCAGCACGCGGTGCCGGCGAAGATTCGAAATCTAATGAACCAAAACGACCTCTTTGCGCAGAGGTCACGCGCATCCACGCGCGTCTCGGGCCCTCCGCGAGACTGCCCTAACTAGGTCACTCATTGACCCAGTTCTTTTCCCGCGCCCTCAGGGCGCCGGTGCTTTTTATTATAAACAGGTGCTTCGGGTAGTAGCCGAACCATTCGCAACCAACAGCTCTGCTGGAGTATTAGTGAGGTTTTTATGGGAAGCATGCCCGCAAACCCACCGGATTATCCGCTCACCACCCACTGGTACCCTGCTGGGGGGTTTACACGCTCCATACCCGGTCACTCGTGTATATTCCAACATTTAACAGATGACAACACAAAACAATTTCTCGGAAAAAGAGGAAATAAATTTATAATTTTTCCCGCCAGGAATTTCTTCCCTCCCTCTCCTAACATAGTACAGGACAACACACTCGTTGTGTACTAGCTTAGGTTACCGCAGCCCTTTCTATCAGGCGGGGACTGCGTCGGGTACCTCCCATGGGTATTTTCTTTGACCTAGCTCCCGAAGGCGCCTTTTCAGAGGCAGGGTTAGCCGTCCCCTTTCTCTTCCGCCTAGGTTTGCTTACAGCTAGCGAGACTTTTTCCTTCTTCTGCACCTTCGGATCACTGCCCCCCAACTTCCTAGGCCTTCCTCGGCCACGTTTCGGGGTTATTTGATCCATTCTCCTGTTCTTTACTTCTTGGAGTAATTCATCTACTCCTAACCCATACGTTTCTGTGGTCAGATCCCTCCCCTTCCAGGGACGGAGCCGAGCCACGTTGGATTTATAGATCCGCCCAATTAAGGATCTAATCATGACAGTACAGTCACTTACTACTCTAGTCACTACAAATGGACCATCCCAGTTGCTTGCTAACTTTAAATTGGATAGAGGTTCGTGTAGTCTTACTACTTGATCCCCTACCTTGAACCGACGGACTTTTAGTCCATGGTCATAACCAGTCTTCTGCCATTTCGCATTCTTTTGTAACTCTGTTCTAACAAGTTCGTATGCGAATTTGAACTGGTCTCTTAGTGATTCCACAAACATCACGTGACAGGGTGCGTCCGGATTCAACCCGACCACTCCAAAAACAAGATCGGCTGGCATGATCATGTCTTCCCCAAACACTAATAAGTTTGGGGTGCAATTGGTGCTTTTATGAACAGTGCTGTTGTATGCATGGCATACATATTCACATTGTTCATCCCAATCAGTCATACTCTCATTCACCAAGGGTTTCAGAACCTGAATCAGCGTTCTGTTGAACCTTTCCACCATCCCATCACTCTGGGGTCGGTAAGGATTGGTTCGGGTCTTACAGATGGCTAACCCATGGCACATTTCCTGCCATAGATCCGACTCAAATTCCCGGCCTTGGTCACTATGCATCATCAGAGGCACTCCTAGGTGTAATACCCAACCTTTCACAAAGGCCTTCGCACAGGTCGCTGCTTTGTGATCGGGTAAGGGGAACACCCGCGTATACTTAGTATAGTAGTCAGTGACTACCATCATACACGTGTTACCATCAGGGGTTGTTTTAAAACCACTGATGATGTCGATTGCTATTCTCGCAAACCTAACTCCGAACAGTTCCTGGGACAAGGGCATTTTACCCATCCCAGGGCCGGGTTTATTTTTACAGCAATCGGGACACGTGGCGATCCAACGTAATAAGTCCGTGCTCATTCCTGGCCAGTAGTATCTTCGGGACAGTCGTTCTAATGAACGTTTCTTCCCAAAGTGACCACTGGTCATATGACCGTGACAATAATACATTAAATCCCTCCTCATACCGGAGGGGATCACCACCTGTCTGATCCTTCTTCCCGAAGGATTGATCTTCCATCTATATAGAACACCTTCGGATACTTCAAGCTCTGTCCATTGGGCTAAAAATCTCCTCATCTCTCTATTTTCTAGCGAGATTTCAGGTCGAACAGGTTTGATCCCTTTAGGAATCAACCCGAGCAACCTCCCCACGTTCGGGTCCTTCTCCTGGAACCTTCTGATAGTCTCCATAGACCATTGGAGGATACCAGTTCCCCTGGATTCCAGTGGCAACCGGACTCCAGCTAGGACCGCCCCGTGGGCTCCACAATCATCACATTTCCCATTTCCACAACTCCTGATGGGTCGGCGGGATAGTGCATCAGCATTTACATGCTTCACACCGGGTCGGTGTTGGATCTGCTTCTGTTCCAACCCGAACTCTGATAAGTGTGCTAACCACCGACCTATCATGCCTTCAGCATCCTTAAAATTAAGTAACCACCTCAAGGAGGAATGGTCAGTCCTCAGCGTGAAATCTGAGCCCCACAAAAAATGTTTATATTTCTTTGTGTAAACAATCACTGCCAAGAGTTCCCTCTTGGTGGTACAGTAATTCCTCTGTGACTTGTTCATGGTGTTGCTAGCAAAAGCAATGGGAACCTCCTTTCCGTCTTGGACCTGACTCAAAGCAGCTCCAATGCTCTCATTGCTGGCATCAGTATCCAGGATGAAATGACCGGCGGCTGTCGGATATTTCAACACTGGTGTTTCAACAAAGAGTCTTTTGATGGATTCAAAAGACTCGTCTTGCTCTTTTCCCCATGGAAAAACTTCCTTACGCCTACCAGGTGTCCAATGAGACAGTGACTGGATAGGATAGCTCACCTGGGCATAGCCTGGTAAGAAATCTCGATAATACGAGCAGAACCCGAGGAATGAACGGACATCCTTGGGACACCTGGGTTTTTCCCACTCCGTCACACTTCGGATCTTCTCCGGGTCTGCTTTCACCCCCTGTGTGGAAATGATTCTTCCCAGATAATTAATATCTTTCTTAAACAACTGACATTTCTTAGGTTTTAATTTCAACCCATTACTCATTATCCTCTGGAGGACTTCTTCCAGGTTGTCTAGACAACCTTGGAATGTTTTTCCGAAGATAATGACGTCATCTAGATAAACTAGACATTTCTTCCATAGTAGATCGCTCAGTAATGTCTCCATCATGGCCTCGAAGGTGGCTGGCGCATTGCACAACCCGAAGGGCATGACGTTGTACTGGAACAATCCTACATGGCTCGAGAAGGCCGTCTTCTCCATGTCGGCAGGCTTCATTCCGACCTGCCAGTACCCAGACTGTAAGTCTATGGTACAGTACCATTCATTCCCTCCTAGGGAGTCAATGGTTTCATCAATCCTCGGTAGAGGATATGAGTTCTTCTTTGTCATCCCATTCAGTTTCCTGTAGTCAATACAGAACCGTATGGTCCCATCTTTTTTTGTGACCATACAGACTGGACTGCTCCAGGGGCTGGAACTGGGTACAATAACATGATCCTTAATCATCTTATTGATCTCAGTTTCTGCTACCTCCTTCTTCTTCAGAGGTAGCCTACGGTAAGGAATTTTAAAGGGGGAACTTTCCCCCACGTCAATTCCGTGTAGGACTTTATCAGTTCGTCCTAAGGGTTCTCCGGGGAACGCGAAGGCCCTTCGGCAACGTTTTAACATTACCCGAAGGTCCCTCTGCTCCTTCGGATCTAGTTCCGAAGCATCTAGAATTAGCTTTTCTAATTCCTCTTCGATTACGGCCGTACCTGGCGGCTCTTCGGATGGCAACCCCAGAAGGCTGCTGGTGACCGCCTCCGCGAGTACCACACTGCCTACTTTAGCGCCTTTCTGGAGATATACCATATGAACACCAGGATTGGAAATGGGGACAAGGGTCCATTGGGCATTTCCCACCAACGTATCAGCAGATTCCAACCCGAGGGATTGGAGATAAGCTACGTCGGGTTCCATGACCCCGGCCCTTCCTCTTAGTTCAGAGGAAGCGCTTATTAACACATCACATGTGGTTCCCGGTGGAAGTTTCACCGTCTGTGCGACACTTGCTACACTACTGATAACTCTCAGCACACATTGTGCTTTGATATTATAGGGACTCTGTATGGACAATTCACCTGTCTTCGGGTTCAACATCATCCCGAACAGGTCGGCAAAGTCCATCCCTATAATGCCATCATCCTCGATCTCAGCAATGGTTGGGGAGAATACAAACTCCTTCCCCACCACCGAGATACACAGGAAAGTACGTCCAAACGTCCGCAATCTGCTACCGTCGGCTGTGCACGCATTTACCCTCATTTTAAGGTCATCATTTGTGCCCAGCAGAAGAGTGTAGAACCTCCGAGAGATGATGGAGTGGCTGGCTCCAGTATCTATCAGAAATTCCCCGACTCTACCCTTCACAGAAGCGGCTAAATACCACCTTTTTCCTCCATTCAATGAAGGGTTACTAGTGAACTTCTGTAAGTCACTCTCAGTACCTAGATCTAATCCACGCCCTCTTATGTATTCCAGGCAAGGGTGATCTAGGGGGAGCCTGGTTCCACAAACCATTGCACTATACTCCTCCGCATCAGCACCGGGTTTCCCCGACTCACTTCCCGAATGTATGACTGGAATGCTGATGGCCCCGGCCCCAGGGTTCCCAAGCTGCGCCTGCTTGTCCCCCATATGTCCGGGCGTCACTACTGAGTGTGAACTTACTCCCATTCCGTCAGGAGTATCATGGCATATTTCCTTCGGGATCTCTGAGTCGCCTTCCTCAGGGATCCCCTTTAATTTTCCGAGTTCTTTCCGGAGAATCGCATCACTGGTTTCTCAGCTGTGCATGAGGAGGCGTAATGCCCCTTCTCCTGACATCTGTAACATGTTACAGTACTCAGTTCGGGTTTAACCCTCCTTTCCTCTTTCTTATCAAACATCGCCATCATACGCTGCATCATGGCTTCTACCAATCCGAGGGACTGGTCAGGCTCCGATTTCTTCGGAACATTGGGTTCTGGTGGACCCGAGGGAGGTTTGGAAGGGATTTTTGAATGGTCCCCTGGAGGTTTCTCTGGCTTTTTGCTAGAGGATGATTTGTCAAAAGGTTTCCGCCTTTTGTTATCACCGGACTTTTTGTCCCGGCGCTTCCCACTGAAGGCTACCGCCCCAATGGTCTCCTCTCCTTCGGTATCCTCACCCGAGGATCCCCCGCTGCTACTATAGTCAACTACCGCTGACGTTCGGGATTGGTTAGGCACCAATCCGGCAAGAAGAACTTTCTTCTTCTCATGACCATCTATGGCTAAAAATAGATCGGCTAGGGAGGAATCGCTTTTCCAAGCTTTTCTAGTTAGTTCCTGATGATCAGGGTCGCTCAGTCCGCTAATAAACCGGACAAAGAGAGTCTCGATGTAGTAATCGGCGTCTCTAGCCCATTCGGGTCTGGCCTGATGCAGAATCCGTTGAAGCTCTAGACCATATATCTTTGGGGACTCTTTTGGCTTCTGGGTTCTTCCCTTGAAGACCAACCAGTGATCCACGGTCACCAGGTTCCCAAAGATATATACAGCAGTACTTTCGAGCTGATCATATGTACCCGAAGGGCCATATGTACTTCTCCATTGGGAGACTGCTGACTTACCTGGCCCATCATTTAGCCAGATCACGAAGGCTCCTAACGAGTCTTCTTTAGACCACCCATTGTATTTGCAGTCATCCACAAATATTTGGTATTCATCCTTCCAGGGTCCTTTCCCTTTGTAGGATTTAGTGATCCGGGCGGTCCGTCGGGCACCCCTGGTGTCCCCTTCTATCAGCTGATCCGATAGATTCCGGCTCCAGTCCATTATTTCAGTGGCATCCTGTCCCCGGCTATAGCTATCTAAGCCAAGGCTCTTGATACAAGGATCAGTATCATAAACCTGTCTCAATCCGGGAGCCATTGAGGTTCTTCGGGTCAATGGTCGGACTGGAGAGACTGGTTCGCACCCGGGAAACCGGGTAGGTCGAGGGCGAGAAGTGGTACCCGGATAAGGGGGAACACTCCCGGTGGTTGTTTGGTCATGGGTTTGGGGTCTAGGCCGACTTCCCTGACCATTTGTGGGTCTAACAGGACTATCAGTACGGGGGGACTGTCGGTTCTGATCCCTAGACCTTCCAGCAGAAGGTCCTTCCACTGCTCTCCTGCCTTGGGTGGCATGCCCCCGGGTTTGATTTCCCGGAGTTCTCCCTTCTCGGGTCTCTGCCTCCTGGTTATGATGAAAAATCAGGTCACCCCAATGATCATAACCATACCACCCCCCCTGTTGATCCTCATGGGTGGTGGTGTTCTTGCTCGTACCCGAAGGGGGTGGAACAGCTCCATACTGAGATGGACTATCCCCAGCGAAGGGGTTCAAGGTGTCATAACTATCGACTCCCGGCGCACTTCCCGCGGAATATGCCGCCGGATCGATGGTTACCGAAGGTCCCGTCGGAGCAGGGGGAGCAGATGTATAGTAGACATCTTTCTCTACCTGTCCTCCGGAAGGGTATCGGGTGGCGGGCTTTAGAACTCCTTGGAGTGGAGGGTTCTCCACTCCTTCCCCAGGGGTGAGGGTCACCTCTGGGTCAGGTACCTTCTGGTTACCTAGGTAGAGTTCCAACTCTACTCGTCTAGCTTCCAGTATAGATACCGCCTTCATGCCCTCTAGTTTCTTCTGATCTAACTCTTCGTTTGCTTCTAGGATAGCGGTTCTTACTGCCTCATTGTCTTCCACCTGCTGGTTGCGAGCGTCCTTGGCGGCGTGCCATTCCCTAGAGTATCTTTCTAGGTCCGCCTGATACTGTTGTTGACAGGCATAAGACTTCCGGTTAGCTTGACCTAACTCGGATAATCTTTTCTTTTCCGCTTTCAGGGTTTCCTGATTTTTCTCCATCTGGTCTTTCACCAGTTGGTTGTCACGGGTCAACTGATCCGTTCTCCACTCCATATCCTGATGGACCTGTCTACTCTCTAGGATGTACCTATTCCTTTCAGAGATCAACGAAACCAATTCGTCGTGCAGAGCATCGTACTGCTTGTTCATTTCTTCCTTGTTCCGGTACTCGTTGTCCCGGTCCAAGGTGTCGTCCTGATCAAGATCAGGTTGGGTCCCGACGATGGGACCTCCTTCGGGTACGACCCGAAGGGGTTGTGGCGGTATTTCTAATACCGTCGGGTCCAGAAAGGAGCCCTTCTGGTTCGCCCTTTTCTTTCCTCCGGGGAAGAAAACGGAGTCAGTCGTGTTGAACAAAGAACGTCCAGTGTTCAACATGATTTGGCCCTGAGTGGCAATGAAGTTCGGTGTGAACCCCCTCGCTTCCTCCGGTTCCATCTGGTCCACTCGGGTGGACTCCAGTTCTCCTTCTTCCAAAGTCGCTCCTGGATTTAAAGCTCCTTCGGTTTCACGCATGAAACCCTCGAAGCTGGTCGGAACAACTGGGTTGTTCCGCTCCGGGACGTTACCGTCCCCATACTCTCCTACTCCGGCCAGGTTCACCTGACTGCTACTTCGAAACTGATCCTGGTCACGGCACCAGTGTAGTGGTTCGGAATCTCAGAAAGAGAACAAGAACGTCAGTTTCCAAGTGCGAAGTAGAAAGCGTGGTTTATTCAACGTATCCCTATTACAATTGAATCTAGTCTTAACCCGAAGGGTAAGACGAAGCAGTCCTGGTTCAATCTAGCGATTGGGGTAGGGTAATGCGGGGAGTCAGCCGGGCCTGCACTGACTGGCGACTATACGAGGAGGGGAGGTTTATATACCCCCTTTGGATGTGAAATGAACATGGTCACGTGTCGGTTGGCTCCCGCCTGAAACGTGGTGCGCAGTACCCGAGAGAGGACAGTCGCCCCCTCTGGGATACCGCCCACACTAACGCCAGGCGGGAACAACCCGAACTTAATCCTCCTCGGTCACCTGGATATAAATGATTACCGTAGTAAACCCCTACACACTCTTTTATTACAAAATGACCATATATTGGGCAATAAAATCTAATTAGAGCAAAGTCAGAGAGAATTTGGGGGAAAAGAACAAATCGGAAGTCAAATATATTATTTGTGAACTCCTTTTTAGGGAAATTTATTATTGAGTCCCAATCCTGGGATGTACACTTTGAGTGTTCATCTATGTAATGGAAGTAGATTGATAACTATGATGGAGTTTGCTTTGTATAATATCTTGAGTTTGATGTAACCGTCTTTTTATGATGACCATCAAATAAAGATAAATCAAATAAGAAATACATGACAAACAGTGTCCTGATGAAGTATCATAGACTTTCAAAACTGGTCATTCAACTTCCAAAACACAGTCCTCCTTGCAATGGGTGGAAGACAGAGCGATTAGATATGTACAGTTCACCTGTACGTAAGATGCTCAGTGATGTAAACCATACTGTAGGGATCTAATCCTTCATTCATCAACTCAACACGTCATTGATTAACAACAAACAGTTTTATAGAGAATCCCACATTAGAATATAGATATATGTATAATGTACAAAGGAGTCATGCCCCTCAGCTGCTAGCGACAAGTTACCTCACCTCTATATATTCTTGGTGTCAGTACTCCATGATACATAACCAACACACGCCGGTTCCTAATAATGTAACTGTCTGTATTTCAAGGCAGCCGGTGATCCGTACCTGTGTATAGGTACATGACAATAGTGAGCCACCACAGTGCCGCATTCTACAATAGCACTCACTAACTACTGCACTGCTGTGTGTGCTATCCAAGAATAAATAAATTCTATTACAATTCAAGAGTGGACTCAGAACACATAACACACATAACTATTTACAGTCAACACATGTTTCACATGCTCGGCTGCACAGTCGGTACACTGTCTTACACCAATCTTAGTAGTGTGTATCCATGCTACTATCAATATATGATAAACTCAAACTAACAACAACAATTTAATTTGTTGTAACAATGCTTGACTGGACATGGCCTTCCCTTAATTGATTTATCATTGGTACCTTCTCTCTATGTGCACATATTATGTGAGGGGTTCATTTCCATGTCAAAGACCAATTCATGTAAATATTTGTCATTTGTTACAACCCAGCCACTTAGCCTCCATTGTCATAGTGTGCTTCTTTCTGGGACAGCGCTGTCTGAGTCAGTGTTGCTGCCCCATATAGTCAGTACAGTGTTGCTGCCCCATATAGTCAGTACAGTGTTGCTGCCCCATATAGTCAGTACAGTGTTGCTGCCCCATATAGTCAGTACAGTGTAGGGTGTTCATGCTATTTTTATATATTGCAGAAAATGTGTATTTTTCATGCAGACTATAAAGAGGAGATCTTAACTAAGAGAATGTCGGATAATTTGTAATTATAGCCCCATTAGAACCCTTTCAAATTGATTTTTCTTTGCAAAAGGTAGGGCGTTTCGACAGGACAAGAGGGCCCTCTCTCTTCATGCAGTGGATTGGGTCATAAATAACCCCCCCTGCTCGAGTGTAGGTGGTGGGTATTCAGGTGAAGTGGAGGGTGACTTATATAGCAAATGTACTACTTCTCATAAAAAGTAGCTCCACAAATGTGTAAATCCGGGGGTTAATTATATTTCAATTACTTTAGTATTCAGGCAATAGATGGTAGACATACATAGCATGTAAATATATATCCCTACACTTTCAGACCTCTCCGTCTTAAGGGAGATTTCATGTTTTTCATGACAGATTTTGCTGTAAATCTGGTTCTGGGGGTCCATTTAAAGTGTAGGATATATGTAAATGTAGGTCTATATTTTAGCATTTAAATGCAATCAATGCTAAATTGATTGCACTAATAGGCTCTCCCGGAAATCAGTTATAGTGCAGTGTGTTCTCTCAGGGGCTTCCTTATTGCACTGCCAAAACGGGATGCCGAAACCCACCACTTTCAACCTAGTTCTCACTTACTCATTGCTATAAATCCATTATAAAATATGTACATTTATAACCTACAAAGAGTAGAAATTTAGCTGACTACCATAGCTGTCCGTTGGTATTCATGTATATATATATTGAAAATAGCCAAGTATGATAAATAGGAGTTTTAGTTGGAGGAGGGGTGAAATACGCACATGTCTATGCAGTGTCAGAGCGGTCTGAACGGCCTATACAGTGTTGCTGCCCCATATAGTCAGTACAGTGTTGCTGCCCCATATAGTCAGTACAGTGTTGCTGCCCCATATAGTCATGAAAGGTCATCACCCGCCAAAACAAACCACCAGTTCCGGTTCCATCATGAGAGTATACTCATACTTGGTGAGGATCTGAGCATCATGGGCCTTTGACAACCGCCTCTTTGTGACATACTTAAAGTGGCTGGCATAACCTTTAGCTGTAATATAAGCTGTAAACTTCCTTTAATATGAACTCGTGGAAACAGGTAATGCCAAACACTAGGTCTGGATAAGACATGTTTCATACTGTTTGTTTACTTCAATGTGCCACTTCGGGCTAATGTGTACCCCATTCCCGCTGCCCTCGACATACATCCTAACTTTATCATACAAGTCTTTGTCCACATCTTGGGGCTGCCGGGTCCTGGCAGGGCAGTTTCCATGTCTGGGGACAGTAGCCCCAGAGTGCACTGTGAGAGCCTAGCTCTCTTTAGCCTGGCATGGATGATGCCCAGTTGTCACTGCCATCACTTGTGGCTGTCACTAACTACTCTGGTCCCATATCCTTGGGATTCCCCTGTCAGGGTCAGGGGCCTGGCACTTGGTATAGTATACTTGAAGCCATTAAGCCATTAAAAGCAAATGGTCTTATCTTCCATTCGGAAACAGCAACAAAATAAATCACAACAAACATGTATATTCCATGCTTCTCAGACAAAGGGTCGGGCGGCAGTGACGTCAAGGCGTTATGGCTGGAAGTCTTCCCTCTGGTGATTTATACTGGGACTTACTACCCATCATTAAACTGGTCAGTCCATCAGTGGAGCAGTTTCTCACCAATCAGTTTGTCTGTGTTTATCAAGTGTGTCAGTTTATCACTGTATATAGGGTATAGATACTATAAAATGATACAATATAACTCATTAACTTCATCAGTTTATCAGGTCGTCATGATGTTGATCAGTTCATCATTTAATACACCAGTCCATTAGTAGATAAGTAAGGCCATGAGTTCATTTCCTCATGGACGCCAGGCTTTGGCCCCACCACGTGTATGACCAGTGCACATTGCACACATGCATCTTCCCCTTCCTTCACCAGGTGGTAACCTTCCAGGGACATCACCTGGAAAACAATCAGTTTACTTTTCAAAAATGCTGATCATACACAAGACATAGGATTAGTGGATTAGGAAAAGGGACATCAAACTCCTTTGAGGGGGGTGCAAAAAAATGTGTTCCGTCCAGTTACATATTATTTGGTCAGCTGTGGTAAATGTTATTCCTGATAAGGAAGGATGGGTACATTTACACTAACTCGCTACCCAAACCTTCATCTCTAAAACCGGAATGTCGTCAACATTGAGATGAAAACAACAACTGACATTTAGATTCTGTACAGATGGGTGAAGTAGTGATATCCTCCCCAAGAGAAGAGAAGAATGAGGGGGTAAAACCTTCACTGCTGTATTCAATAGGACCAATTAAACACTTAACTGATGGGAATGTGTTACTTATATAAGTAAAACAACTTACATCTAAAATGCATGAAATAACAAGATAATTAGTGAATTTAATCCAAGTGTGTGGCTAGCTGACCATAATTGTTTCTAGATGTAGAAATAACTTGTCTATTCAGGTTGATTTGATGTCAAATGTGAGGACATACATCTCTCTCTCTCCATCGAGTAGAAATTTACGTTTTCACCCAGAAGCATGACAACGTGCTCGTAATGAGAGGTAGCTGCAATCCTCAGAAAGGCGTGGTATTTCCACACCGGGCCATTACGGATGTACTCCAGGAACTTCTCAGCTGTGGCCGCTGGAGTTGATTGAAGCTATGAAATAAAACAGAAAGAAATAGACAAATGCCAACGCCCATTGATACCGTCTCTGTTGTATTTCACGAGTGGGGGCTGGGGCAGTATCCCAAGAAGCCGCAGGCTGAGTGGGATGCGCCCCAGCCCCCACTCATGAAATACATCAGAGCGGTATCAATGTAGTTGGCATTTGTGTCTATCTTTTTTATTTGAAGCCATTTAATGAATGAAAAACAACTTTTTCTTGGCCCATTGAATACAGCCAGGCTGTACAGCCCCTCAGTGCTAAAGCATGGGACATCTTGTATTTCAAAAAAATAAAGTCTCGTTGAAATGATACATGTGGCAATAGTATTGTCTGTGAATGAGCTTTACTTGGGGAAACCTCCCTAGAGAGAAACAGCACCTCAAACACTAAATGCCACCTCAGACAAGCCTGGCTAAATCTACTCTGTAGAGCTTCGCTGCGGGCAGTGTTAAACAAAGTCCCTTCAGGACTCATTTTGTTCTTAAGGGTAGAAAAAGGTTTGAAAATTTGTTTATTTACAAAATCATCACAGGTTATAAACCTGTGTTATAGATTATGACAAATAAAATGAATAATGCTTGTCAGTTCAATCATAAGCACATAAGAATGAGATAAAAATAAATACATGTACATTTGAGATAAAGATGAAATACAATATTTTCTACACAAAATAATGTATGCTACTACAACCTTTGGATGATTAGCATTGAGGACAAACAGTAAATGGAGCCTTGTTTGGCGTATCACTGATCAAAGAACATTTTCCAAGGCTAGCTTCTAAATGTATGCTCTTGTATTCCAGATCAGAATTACCTTGAAACTGTCTACACTGGGGCTGTCCAGGACGTGATACTGCTTCAGCTTGACCCACAGGTCGTCCATGTTGAGTATTGACGTCAGGTCTGGGAGGTGTGTGTAGATGTTGTCCTTTTGGCCCTGACTTAGCAGCATCAGACCCCCAGGACTGTTCTTGTCCCACACAGGCACATCACACAAACCAGCACCTACAAAGTAAATAGTGATGTATACTTAGCGTTTCCATATATGATTTCCAAAAGAGCTTAACTGTATGTTTCCACAAATACATCTGGTTAAATAATTATAATGTCTTTTTATTTCATGGTGGATACAATGATCACTATGCTTAAGTACTAGAAATCCTGTATCCTACGCCCCCCATGGGATACCATGTTCCCGTATCACATGGCCTATGACATCATCATTTGTTTAAATTCTCACAAATAATACAAACCATTAAATAAAGGCAAAGGCCCATGGCCAGAGGATTTTGGTATTGTTCCCCCCTCGGTGGGGCTGGGGTAGTACCCCACATAGCCTGCGGATGCTGCCCCAGCCTGACCTTGGGGGGAACGATACCAAAATATCCTCTGGCCATAGGCCTTTGTCTAATTATGCCATTTAAGAAATATAAGAATGAATCATTAATTACTAAGTATATATTTATACTGAGTTTACCAGTGGCTTCTGTATCTTGGGGAAAGGTGGAGGAGAATTTGTGAGATCTGCGTGTACCATCACCGTAGTCTAAGGTGACGGCTACAGTGAAGGAGACGGCCTCTTGCTTCCCCTTACTGGCCAGCACAAAGTCGTAGATGTGGTTGCTGTTTTCTGACCTCACATCTAGGGTTGGTACAATACTTTTATCTACTCTGGCAGTCACCTAAAATATACAAAAATGTACATATAGGTAATAAATAGAAGAGAATTAAATTGAATTATATACATCACTCAAACTACTTGCATCAATTGTATACAGACTAGTAGTTACCATGTGTTAAACAACTTGTATGGAAATTCCTTGGAATAGCATTTACTTACCCCAGTTTGTCAAAGTATACAAAGTTAACAGAAATTTGTTTTGAAACCATCAGGAATCAATTTTTTTTCCAGCTCATGTCATACTCATTATAATGGACATTGATCTCCATGTATTACCCCACATCCTAGACTAGGCCATGTACTTTACACGTATAGTAATATCCCCAGTCAGTGCGGCAAGAACACAATACCACACTTCATACAGCATCATGTGGTACACCACAGCAGGTACCTGTGTCGGTGATTGACTGCCAAATTCAGCGTCAAAGTCCCTGATGGTCCATGGTGAGCCGTCCAGCACCCGGAGTGTTATCTGAGCGGGAGGACACTCCACAACCAGGCCACGCGTCAGGGGCATAGGCAGCTGGCAGACGTCTATTTCACTCATGCCATCCGGGTAGGTCTGTGAAGAAGGAGGTATGAAATACATGGTACAGAAGTCATCCTGTAATATGTAAGTGTCATGCTGATAACCTATAAGTTAACAAGCAATCCAAGCTCCTACTGCTTATTAAATTCTGAATTATGTTGGGGAGCAGTCATCCCATGCTAGTGGCTGGACCACCTCAGTAATCCTCATTCCCATGTCTAAGGGATCCAGTGATGTAAGATGTTGCTATAAGATAGGAGGCATATGGTTCAGCTGCTAGAGCAGTGGTCTGTAGATATCAAGGTCATTGGTTTGAGAGATACTCTAAGAACCTTTACAATAATCCTAATAACAATATCTACTTCCCAATATACCCTATACTACACATCTATAGACATATCAGACATCACCTACCGACTCCCTGAACTCCCTCCAGTCCTTCCCTCTGCAGTTTACATGTTCCATTAGCCTCAGTGTGACCTGGCTTTTGACCTTACGGGCGGCCAAGGTCAGTAGGACATCGTGGACGGCTTTGTTGGTGTTGTTGATCGTCACAAGATATTTACCGAGAGACTTGGTTGTTATCTGCACCAAGTCACCGTCAAGGTCCCACATAGCCTTCCTGTCCTCTGAAATATCCTACAACCAGAGAAAGCTCTGTTAACTCTTCATAAGATGCTCATTAAACATAAAATCATAATAACAAAGTACATGACTGAGGATTATCTGGTTTGAGCAGAGTGAAACATCCCTCAGAAATAAACCATTTGACAGATGCTGTTTATGGATTGTCTCTGCTTCAGGGTATAGAAGAGTTGTACCTTGAATCCTTCCCCCTCACTGTACATCACCCTGAGGTCCTCCTCCCGCTGTGGTGTCACGGACAGTGGCACAGACACCGTCACAGGTTTCTTAAACTTGACGTCCCTGCTGAGCACACACTCCACCACCGGTCCTGCCACCACCTCCTCAGGCAGGGTCCAGGCAGCGTACTCCTCCACATCCCGGTGTAGCGTGACTACAAGTAAAGGGTAACCGCTGCACAGTGTGCTGCACATGGCGAAGGCAAAGCTGCACGCCTTACCTGCCTCTTTCTGCACAGATCGGATTTTGCTTAAAATGTCAGAATTTTCTAAAACTTCCTACATCTAGATGTATGTTACTGTACAGTTCTATTTGTGCCAGGATCAACTTTCTGAGAAGTAACATTTAAGGTTTAGACACCACAGTGATTAATATAGTACAAACAGTTGGTACTAATATAATATCTACATATATGAGCCCTTTTTCCCCATTGAAAACTGCTCTCCTCCCATCATTGGTCTTAGTGCATACCCTTTGTACAATGTAGAGATCCAAAGGCTGTATTGAATTCATAAAGTATTTTCATTCATGAAAAGCTTTTCAAATATACAGTCCAAGAGTTCAAGTAATGAGAATGTATCATGAATGATATTATCATGTAATGTCTGATCGTATTGACCATTATGAGGTTGGGGGAAACACTGTTCCTGTTATCCACTTGTATAGACACAGGAACCTCCTACCTGACACCCCCAGGTGGTCCCCGGGTGGTACGGCCCCAGCAGGCACCTCTACACAGACATCTGTACCAGCATGTCCTACAGTGCCGCCCCCATCACTCAGCTGCCCTGAGAACCTCAGGCTTCTTCTAGGGACCTCCGCAGAGCTAGAGAAGAAAGATGATGGTACACCAGTTGGTTCTAAATGATATAGTTAAGAGGATCCCACCTTATACAGGAGGAAAGTTTAGTTAAATCTATAATCCCTAGTTAATAAACTAATCTCAGGTATGCGGTTATGATGAAGCCATATCATGGTGGACCATAACTAAAGAGAAGAGGACCCACCTTTTATGTTTGCGTTGCTGTCCCAGTGGAGGATCTTTGTTACTCTGACCACTCCTAGCGTCATCTCGGGGAGCTGTGTCGCCATGTGCCTCTGCAGGTTCATCATCCAGAGCATCGAGATCTTTCTGGCTGTAACAGGATGTTTGATGTCAATGTCTAAGACTCAACATGTGGCAGCAGCAAAACCTAACATACCAGCTGGTTGAAATAACTATATATAGGACTTCAAAACATCAAAACACAATAGGAATAACTATTTAGCTCTATCAAACATTAAAAGAACATGGAAATCTTAACAAAGTTCAATTTGCTTATAAACGTTAGCACAAGCACAAGCTCAGCATAACTAGTTCATAATGGAACATTCTGCATGTTTTATTAAGAACCTTCAAATTTTTAAAAGGAAGATGCAATATTTCCAAAGAGGTCACAAGCTTTGTATGGCAAGACAGAACAGAGTCACAGTGTGTATGTCACACACTGAGTTGTAAGTACATGTCCTACCTGAGCTGCTGCTGGTGTTGTAGATGAGGACACACACTGAGTTGTAAGTACATGTCCTACCTGAGCTGCTGCTGGTGTTGTAGATGAGGACACACACTGAGTTGTAAGTACATGTCCTACCTGAGCTGCTGCTGGTGTTGTAGATGAGGACACACACTGAGTTATAAGTACATGTCCTACCTGAGCTGCTGTTAGTGTTGTAGATGAGGACACACACTGAGTTATAAGTACATGTCCTACCTGAGCTGCTGCTGGTGTTGTAGATGAGGACACACACTGAGTTATAAGTACATGTCCTACCTGAGCTGCTGCTTGTGTTGTAGATGAGGACACACACTGAGTTATAAGTACATGTCCTACCTGAGCTGCTGCTGGTGTTGTAGATGAGGACACACACTGAGTTATAAGTACATGTCCTACCTGAGCTGCTGTTAGTGTTGTAGATGAGGACACACACTGAGTTATAAGTACATGTCCTACCTGAGCTGCTGCTGGTGTTGTAGATGAGGACACACACTGAATTATAAGTACATGTCCTACCTGAGCTGCTGCTTGTGTTGTAGATGAGGACACACACTGACTAATAAGTACATGTCCTACCTGAGCTGCTGCTGGTGTTGTAGATGAGGACACACACTGAGTTATAAATACATGTCCTACCTGAGCTGGTGTTGTAGATAAGGACACACACTGAAATATAAGTACTTGTCCTACCTGAGCTGCTGCTGGTGTTGTAGATGAGGACACACACTGAGTTATAAATACATGTCCTACCTGAGCTGGTGTTGTAGATGAGGACACACACTGAAATATAAGTACTTGTCCTACCTGAGCTGCTGCTGGTGTTGTAGATGAGGACACACACTGAGTTATAAGTACATGTCCTACCTAAGCTGGTGTTGTAGATGAGGACACACACTGAGTTATAAGTACTTGTCCTACCTGAGCTGCTGCTGGTGTTGTAGATGAGGAGACACACTGAGTAATAAGTACACGTCCTACCTGAGCTGCTGTTGTAGATGAGGACACACACTGAGTTATAAGTACATGTCCTACCTGTGCTGCTGCTGGTGTTGTAGATGAGGACACACACTGAGCTATAAGTACATGTCCTACCTGAGCTGCTGCTTGTTATGGTGTAGATGAGGACACACACTGAGTTATAAGTACATGTCCTACCTGAGCTGCTGCTTCTTGTGTTGTAGATGAGGACACACACTGAGTTATAAGTACATGTCCTACCTGAGCTGCCGTTGTAGATGAGGACACACACTGAGTTATAAGTACATGTCCTACCTGAGCTGCTGCTTGTTATGTTGTAGATGAGGACACACACTGAGTTATAAGTACATGTCCTACCTGAGCTGCTTCTTGTGTTGTAGATGAGGACACACACTGGGTAATAAGTACATGTCCTACCTGAGCTGCTGTTGTAGATGAGGACACACACTGAGTTATAAGTACATGTCCTACCTGAGCTGCTGCTGGTGTTGTAGATGAGGACACACACTGAGTTATAAGTACATGTCCTACCTGAGCTGCTGCTTGTGTTGTAGATGAGGACACACACTGAGGTATAAGTACATGTCCTACCTGAGCTGCTGCTAATTGTGTTGTATATGAGGACACACTGAGTTATAAGTACATGTCCTACCTGAGCTGCTGCTGGTGTTGTAGATGAGGACACACACTGAGTTATAAGTACATGTCCTACCTGAGCTGCTTGTTGTGTTGTAGATGAGGACACATACTGAGTTATAAGTACATGTCCTACCTGAGCTGCTGCTTGTTGTGTTGTAGATGAGGACACACACTGAGTTATAAGTACATGTCCTACCAGAGCTGGTGTTGTAGATGAGGACACAAACTGAGTTATAAGTACATGTCCTACCTGAGCTGGTGTTGTAGATGAGGACACAAACTGAGCTATAAGTACATGTCCTACCTGAGCTGCTGCCTGTTTTGTAGATGAGGACACACACTGAGTTATAAGTACATGTCCTACCTGAGCTGCTGTAAGTGTTGTAGATGAGGACACACACTGAGTTATAAGTACATGTCCTACCTGAGCTGCTGCTGGTGTTGTAGATGAGGACACACACTGAGTTATAAGTACATGTCCTACCTGAGCTGCTGCTGGTGTTGTAGATGAGGACACACACTGAGTTATAAGTACATGTCCTACCTGAGCTGCAGCTGGTGTTGTAGATGAGGACACACACTGAGTTATAAGTACATGTCCTACCTGAGCTGGTGTTGTAGATGAGGACACACTGAGTTTTAAGTACATGTCCTACCTGAGCTGCTGCTGGTGTTGTAGATGAGGACACACTGAGTTATAGGTACATGTCCTACCTGAGCTGCTGCTGGTATTGTAGATGAGGACACACACTGAGTTATAAGTACATGTCCTACCTGAGCTGCTGCTGGTGTTGTAGATGAGGACACACACTGAGTTATAAGTACATGTCCTACCTGAGCTGCTGCTGGTGTTGTAGATGAGGACACACACTGAGTTATAAGTACATGTCCTGCCTGAGCTGCTGCCTGTGTTGTAGATGAGGACACACACTGAGTTATAAGTACATGTCCTACCTGAGCTGGTGGTGTAGATGAGGACACACACTGATTTATAAGTACATGTCCTACCTGAGCTGCTGCTGGTGTTGTAGATGAGGACACACACTGAGTTATAAGTACATGTCCTACCTGAGCTGCTGCTGGTGTTGTAGATGATGACACACACTAAGGTATAAGTACATGTCCTACCTGAGCTGCTGCTAATTGTGTTGTATATGAGGACACACTGAGTTATAAGTACATGTCCTACCTGAGCTGCTGCTGGTGTTGTAGATGAGGACACACACTGAGTTATAAGTACATATCCTACCTGAGCTACTTGTTGTGTTGTAGATGAGGACACATACTGAGTTATAAGTACATGTCCTACCTGAGCTGCTGCTTGTTGTGTTGTAGATGAGGACACACACTGAGTTATAAGTACATGTCCTACCTGAGCTGGTGTTGTAGATGAGGACACAAACTGAGTTATAAGTACATGTCCTACCTGAGCTGGTGTTGTAGATGAGGACACAAACTGAGCTATAAGTACATGTCCTACCTGAGCTGCTGCCTGTGTTGTAGATGATGACACACACTGAGTTATAAGTACAAGTCCTACCTGAGCTGCTGCTGGTGTTGTAGATGAGGACACACACTGAGTTATAAGTACATGTCCTACCTGAGCTGCTGCTGGTGTTGTAGATGAGGACACACACTGAGTTATAGGTACATGTCCTACCTGAGCTGCTGCTGGTGTTGTAGATGAGGACACACTCTGAGTTATAAGTACATGTCCTACCTGAGCTGGTGTTGTAGATGAGGACACACACTGAGTTATAAGTACATGTCCTACCTGAGCTGCTGCCTGTGTTGTAGATGAGGACACACACTGAGTTATAAGTACATGTCCTGAAGTACATGAAGAGTGGTCCACTTGCGGATGTTAGTAATTGGCGTCCTATCTGCCTTCTGAACATTTGCAACAAGATCGCTGAAAAAGTGATACACAGGCAACTGATGGACCATCTAATTAGAGAGGAGATTATCTCGCCGTTCCAGTCAGGCTTTATGCCCCAACGGTGTACTGGTGATTCAGTCTTCGGCCTGCTCCATGAGATGTACTCTGCGCGCAACAACAGTCAGCGGTCGGCCGTGGTCTTCCTCGATATGAGGAAGGCTTTTAACACGGTCGACCACCTGATTCTACTGAACAAGCTGGAATCAGTCAACTTGGGTGGTGCATTCGTTGAGTGGCTCCGCTTCTACCTACACGGACGAAAACAGCAAACCAGGGCCAACAACCAACTCTCTACGAGCCTACCTGTGGACAGAGGAGTGCCACAGGGGTCCGTAGTCGGCCCGCTTCTCTTCGTAGCTTACATCAATGATGTAAAAGATGTTATTCTGAACTCCAAGTACTTCCTCTACGCCGACGACCTGGCACTAATAGTATCAGGAAAGGACGTCAACCGGATAAGGGCCCTACTACAGGATGACCTCAATAGAGTAGGAGCCTGGTGTACAAAAAACAAGCTCACCGTCAATACCACCAAGACGCAGGTGCTGTGGTCATACTCTCAAAGACTACCGCCAGATCTCGACAACAGCATAGCATACCGTCAGTTATACTTCGTACAGCATGTACCAGCATGCAGCATGTACTACAGTACAGCATATACTGACATACAGCATACTATCATCTATACTTTATACACCATATCTAACAATACTTTTTTAAATCCTCCATCAGCATGACATGGACATGGCGTGCGCATGGTGTGGGTATGGCGTGGGCAGGGCATTGGCATGGCATTGGATTGGGTCGGCATGGAGTCAGAATGGAATCATCATGCCATCATCATGCAATCAAGACGGAGGATGGATGGGAGCCAAGGAAGGAGATGGGAGCCCAGAAGGAGAGATGTAGGACCTGGGAGGAGGGATGGGGACAACGGTAAGATGATGGGAGCCCCAGAAGGAGAGTTGGGATCCCCTGGAGGAGGGATATGAGCCCGGAGAGGAGCTGTGAGAGCATTGGGAGGAGGGATGGGGGCCCGGGAAGGGGGAATGGAGGCCTAGGAAGGAGGTATGGGAGCCCGGAGGAGGGATGGGGCCCTGAGAGGAGGGACAGGAGCCCTAAGAGCAGGGTTGGGAGCCAAGGGAGGAGACATGGGAGCCACAGCAGGAGGGGTAGAAACCCTCAAACAAGGGATGGTTACCATGGCAACAGTTTATCTATATCCCATTTTTATCAATTATCTAGTACAGCAAGGATGTCCTTCCACTATACGAAGCCTAAGATGGTGAGAATTGCCATTTTCTGAATGTTGACAAGAGTTGAAACATGGACATATCAGTATTTTGGTGAATTTTTACATGTTCAAGGTCAAATCTGGTGACCTTGACCTTGGCCAAGGTCATGAATATTGATTTTCAGGATAGTAGGCCCAGATAACTGTCTCATTGCAAAATTTCACCACTGTAGCTCTAGCGGTTCGAAAAATATGGAGAAAAGAGTTTATTTTTTTAAATCTCAGAAAAATATCATGGTTGCCATGGAAACCGTCCAAAATGGCGGTGTTCGCACCACTTTCGGCGGGTGAAACATCCATATTCTGAAAGCCCATGAAAAATGCTTCAATATATGTCAGAATCAGCTTGTTGAACGGGGGGTAGGGGTAACTCCCTTAATAACGCCCTTTTGGGTGGTCGGCCGCAGCCCTATGAACAAAGGTTGAGATAATTCAAAATAAACTCACAGTGAGTCACAGAATTAGAATAACAAAACATACCAAATTTCTACTGCCACCGGGCCCGCAGGCCCGTCTGTAGGTGATGTGTGCAGATTTGCTGTAACTATGGAGATGGTATGGTTGCCTAGATGTACATCATAAATTGGGCTGCAGTGACTTGGTCCCCTGACCAACCCACACGGCTTTGTCCAATGGCGAGTCGATCACTGCCATGCCATTAATGTTAGACCAGGGGTGTTAGATCAGCAGTTCTAACACTCACAGCAGTTCTAACACTCACAGCAGTTCTAACACTCACAGCAGTTCTAACACTCACAGCAGTTCTAACACTCACAGCAGTTCTAACACTCACAGCAGTTCTAACACTCACAGCAGTTCTAACACTCACAGCAGTTCTAACACTCACAGCAGTTCTAATACACATTCAGCTTCCCTCTAGGCTCACCGTGGTTAAAAACGTAGATAACAAACTTAGTTAGGTGATGTAACGTTTGTGTGTAATGACATGCTGCAGCAGTGACCTTTTCACACCTTTATTTGGCGTTCGGGGGGGGGGGGCAGGGTGGGGGGGTTTCCATGCCTGAGTCTAGCAGGGCTAAACTCGGCCCCTATAGGCCTATGTACACTGTTGGGAGATATACAATAGACCTAAGCATTATGGGGCATTATACACCTATCATGGGCCCTAAGTCTAATCGTACCCATGTGTATTTCTAGTAGAGCTTAGGCCTGTATACTTTTGTTATTTGACCCCCTGACACATTGGGGCAGGGGGTGCCAAAAGTTGTCAACAGCTAATTTCTGACCCATATTGGGGGAGGGGGAAAGAGGATATGGTAGGCCTATACTGGTTTATGCTTGTGTGACATTATGCCTACCGTAAAACCTCGCGTATAGGCCGTGGCTTGTACGCGAGTCAGATCTTCAGTGCTGCTTGTAGGATCGGACCAAAGTCGGGATGCGGCTTATACGCGAGTTTTTCAAATTGTTGATTACAAAAATCACTATAAAATGACCTTAACATTTTACCCAAGACCTTGGGGGGGAGGGGTTAAGAGCCTGTGCCAAGCCAATGCAGCTCACTCGCACCTCAGCCCTAAGACAATGCAGCCCACTCACACTTCAGCCCTAAGACAATGCAACCACCGCTAATCTTGGGACAAGGGTGGTAGGGGGGGGAGAAAGTTGTCACTGTCCACACTATTCATGGAGGCCCCACGGGCCACGGGGAGGCTGTACAGGACGCCAGGAGGCCGCCCAGGGCCACCAGGAGGACCCTGACTTCATGTGGGTCTCATAGACTTAGGCTAAAGTTAGGGGTGCGGCTAATACGCGAGTTTATCCGTAAGAGCACTCAGATGGCCTCTGGGGCTTACAGGATCTGTACAAAGTCGGGGTGCGGCTTATACGCGAGTTAGGCTAATACGCGAGGTTTTACGGTAGTAAAACCAGTGTAGCCTAGAGAAACCTGAAACTAAAATTTAATATATGTCTCTACATTAGGGCCTAATTATTATGATATAGGCCTAAGACATAAATCACATCAGGACATAATGTTGCAACGTGGCAGATGCAAGAAAAATGTGGCTTTGACCATGGTCAGGTTTTCAGCAAACCCAACGGTGGTCAAAGCCACATTTTTCTTGTTCTATGCCAAAGTGGTGGCATAGCAATATCAGGCACCATGAAGAGGCATATGGTGTTTGCACTTTACCAGAAGTCAGAAGGAGCACCGCCATCTTGGATTAAGGTCACAACACAAATTTATGCTGTGTGATAACAACAATACTAATCAACCTTTGATAGGTCCTGAGGTTGATTATAATCATACCCAGCCCCACTAACATGGACCGAAGGAATTCAATGGTTCTATTTGTTTGTTGCTAATACAGCTGGTTGCCTAGCAACAGCTATTCTAATTGTTTATCTGCCATAGTTGTGATGTCACACTTCATCACACAGTGCCTGAGGCATTTTTTTACGCGACAACAACCACAATTCTTGTTAGTTTATTTTCAATGGGGGGAATAAAAGCATGCACTCTTTTATTACAAAATGACCATATATTGGGCAATAAAATCTAATGAGAGCAAAGTCAGAGAGAGTTTGGGGGAATGGAACAAATCGAAAGTCAAATATATTATTTGTGAACTCCTTTTTAGGGAAATTAATTATTGAGTCCCAATCCTGGGATGTACACTTTGAGTGTTCATCTATGTAATGGAACTAGATGTATAACTATGATGGAGTTTGCTATGTATAATATCTTGAGTACGGTATATATGTATGTAAGATGCTCAGTGATGTAAACCATACTGTAGGGATCTAATCCTTCATTCATCAACTAAACACGTCATTGATTAACAACAAACAGTTATATTGACAATCCCACATTAGAATATAGATATATCTATAATGTACAAGGGACTCATGCCCCTCAGCTGCTAGCGACAAGTTACCTCACCTCTATATACTTCTTGGTGTCAGTACTCAATGATATATATCCACCACACACCGGCTCCTACTAATGTAACTGTCTGCATTTCACGGCAGCCGGTGATCCGTACCTGTGTGTAGGTACATAACAATAGTGCGGCACTCTACAAAACGACTTACTAGCTACTGCAGAGCTTTGTACACTATCCAATAATGGATGATAAATAAAATAATCCAGGACTCATATTTCATTGTGATATGTTATAGCTATAAGTATATGAGTCAATGACACATGTATTAACACTCAGCACATGTCTCAGGTACACTGCTGCCCACTTAGTACACTGTCCTACAACAACAACACCAGTAGTATGTATACATAGTAGCAGCAATAGATATGATATACACACAATAACAACGGCACAATGCTGGAGCAGACATGGCGCGTTACCTGAACTGATTTACCCATAGTACCTTCTATTCATGACCTTTCATCAAATATAATGATTGATTCGTAAGGGCTTTATTTCACTTCTCATGAGTTGCATGAGTTACTCATTAACCTTATCAGTCCATCAGACCTTTATCAGGGTATCATGTTACCTCAGTTGATGCATGAGGCCTGTAGTGTAGATAACATGACCTAATATGGTATCATACTTCAACTCCACTGGGTTACCAGGGTTCATGTGCTACACTCCCACCACCCCAGCTGGCACCAGGCCAAGTGCAAATATCTGTATTATACATAAACTCATCATTACGGCATCTGAGGTTTATCAGTTCATCCATGATGTATGTAGTGTATGTGTCCAATATTATGTAATTATATGAAACCAATAATGGTGGGGAATGGACTATAGTTTAGTTCCTCCCACACTCTCCAGGGCGTCCCCACCAACCTCCTTGTTGTGGCAACCACCCAGTTCCCTCCATTGTTCCTCAACAGGAGTTGGTGTATTTTTTCTACCATGGAGATCAACCCCAAAGAATTGTACATCAGGCTGTGGGGGTAAACACCCAGGGCCATGGGGTAAACGGTGTAAGAAATCGGTACACAGTGGAGGGAACATCCGGAGGCCTAGCTCCTCTGTGCCTGATCGCCCTGACAGCGGTGGGGAGACGAGGAGGAGACCGAGGAGACCGGCAGTGTTGACGGCAGTCAGGCCGGGGCTGCGACCGGGGGCTACGACCGAGCCTCCCAGGGACTACCCCCGTGAGGACATGGCCTACTCCAAGTCGGTTTCAGACCTAGTACATCAACTGGGACTGGAGAAAATAGATTAACATTACAGAATATAATGTAAGACATCAACTTGATCAGTTGGGCAGTCCATCATTCAGTGCATCAGTTAATCATCTGATACAACCAGTTTTTCAGCAAATAATATAGGGAATCAGTTTATCAGTTCAACACTGATTATCAAGTTTATCAGATTGCCATGGCCTTGGTTTTCTCATTGTAGCCAGTGCTGAGAATCATGCAGCCACACACATAAAGGTTTTTAAAGCTGAATGTAACTTGTCTCTTTCGTTTACTAGGATGTCCAATGAAGATAGTCAAAGCAATTCCGTGTGAGCTGTGTGTAAAGAGCTCCAAGAACTTACACATCACTCTCAGCTGAGTAGAACTTTATGCTTTCACTAAGAAAAGTGACGACGTGCTCGTAGTTAGAGGTAGCTGCAATCCTCAGGAATGCGTGGTATTTCCACACCGGGCCATTACAGATGTACTCCAGGAACTTCTCAGCTGTGGCCGCTGGAGTTGATTGAAGCTATGAAATAAAACAGAAAGAAACACTTGTTGAAATGAGATCCTGGAGACTTTAGTACCCCCCAGAACGCACCCCCATCAATTCGTAAATATGAAACATGAATCTGAAGGAAATCACTGCACACTTCACATCACTGCACTGTATTTACCAATTGAGTCAGACTCATCTGTGGGCAACTTTAAACAAGGTCGCACAAGGACTTTTTATGATCTGTAATTAAAGGGATAACTTTTTCCTACTCTAGCTTCAACAGTTAGGGTAGGTTCATACTAAGTTTCATACACATTTTAAATATTTGTGAATAATGGTAAAGTTCAAGTTCCATTCCTTCCAACGAAGAAACACACTTTATTTTTTTGAAATTCAAGATTCACTATTCTTAAGTATACGAAGGGCCATATTCAATGCCCCCATTGAATACAATGGGGCCATATTCAATTGGCTGGGAAAAAGTCTCTACATTAAATGGCTTCAAATAAAAAAATAAATGCAAATGCCCACTATATTGATATGTCTCTGCGTATTTCACTCATGGCATTGGCATTTGTCCATATATATATATATCCAAATGCACAAATTTGATCATCAGCCGCAGGGTGTGTGTCCAACTCATGGTGAATGTAGCCTATGCTCTATTTTTGTGTTTGAGATCAGGTTTACCTCCAAGCTGTCTATCTGGGGGGTGTCCAGGACACCATACTGCTTCAGCTTGGCCCACAGGTCAGTCATGTAGAGGATGGCCCTCAGTGTCGGCAGAACTCGGTACATGTTCTTCTGTTGGTGCTGACTTAGCAGCATCAGACCCCCAGGACTGTTCTTGTCCCACACAGGCACATCACACACACCAGCACCTAGAAAGTAAATGGTGATGTATCAATCACTGTTTTCTCAAAGGACACCCCAGGGAAACTATGTATATTCCAACAACTGTATGGGACGAATTGCATTAATTATGTTGTCATACCATATTTGTTTACCATTTTAAAATGTGGTATGAAATGGTGGGGAAAACATCAACTCTATTTTTACAGTTATAAGTTTTAAAATGTGGTATGAAATGGTCAACACTGAGTTCTATTTTTACAGTGGGAGACACTCTTTGTATACCATATATCCAGCAGCACTGATTATTTTTGTGCATGTATCCCATTAGACAAAGAACCTCTGTTGAACTTACCCCAATAATTCAGAGAATGTAGAATGAATCTTGCTGTTCAGTTACAGTACCCCTGCCTGATCCCGTGTCAATTCAACCAAAATCTGAATATCTTCCGGGATGACCATCTCAAATTTCCATGTGGATACATAGGGCAATCAGAAAAAGAATTAACATGGAAATTGTAGATGGTCATCTGGGAGCCTCTGCATGAATTGACACAGAATCAGCCCCCTGCAAGGTTGATTCATGAACATACCTGTTTCTCCATCTCCACCAGTGGCTTCTGCATCTTGGGGAAAGGTGGAGGAGAATTTGTGAGATCTGCGTGTACCATCACCGTAGTCTAAGGTGAGGGCTACAGTGAAGGAGACGGCCTCCTGCTTCCCCTTTCTGTCCAGCACAAAGTCGTAGATGTGGTTGCTGTTTTCTGACCTCACATCTAGGGTTGGTACAATACTTTTATCTACTCTGGCAGTCACCTAAAATATACAAAAATGTACATATAGGTAATAAATAGAAGAGAATTAAATTGAATTATATACATCACTCAAACTACTTGCATCAATTATCTACAGACTAGTAGTTACCATGTGTTAAGCTTGTATGGAAATTCTTGGAATAGCATTTACTCACCCCTGTTTGTCAAAGTATACAAAATTACCAGAAATTTGTTTTGAAACCATCATGAATCAATTTTTACTAACTCATGTCATACTCATTATAATGGACATTGATCTCCATGCAATACCCCACATCCTAGACTAGGCCATGTACTTTACACGTATAGTAATACCACCAGTCAGTGCAGCAAGAACACAATACCACACTTCACACAGCATCATGTGGTACACCACAGCAGGTACCTGTGTCGGTGATTGACTGCCAAATTCAGCGTCAAAGTCCCTGATGGTCCATGGTGAGCCGTCCAGCACCCGGAGTGTTATCTGAGTGGGAGGACACTCCACAACCAGGCCACGTGTCAGCGGCATAGGCAGCTGGCAGACGTCTATTTCACTCATGCCATCCGGGTAGGTCTGTGAAGAAGGAGGTATGAAATACATGGTACAGAAGTCATCCTGTAATACGTAAGTGTCATGCTGATAACCTATAAGTTAACAAGCAATCCAAGCTGCTACTGCTTAGTAATCCTCATTCCCATGTCTAAGGGATCCAGTGATGTAAGATGTTGCTTTAAGACAGGAGGCATATGGTTCAGCTGCAAGAGCAGTGGTCTGTAGATATCAAGGTCATTGGTTTGAGAGATACTCTAAGAACTTTTACAATAATCCTAATAACAATATCTACTTCCCAATATACCCTATACTACACATGTATAGACATATCAGACATCACCTACCGACTCCCTGAACTCCCTCCAGTCCTTCCCTCTACAGTTTACATGTTCCATTAGCCTCAGTGTGACCTGGCTTTTGACCTTACGGGCGGCCAAGGTCAGTAGGACATCATGGACAGCTTTGTTGGTGTTGTTGATTGTCACGAGATATTTACCGAGAGACTTGGTTGTTATCTGCACCGAGTCACCATCAAGGTCCCACATAGCCTTCCTGTCCTCTGAAATATCCTACAACCAGAGAAAGCTCTGTTAACTCTTCATAAGATGCTCATTAAACATAAAATGATAATAACAAAGTACATGACTGAGGATTATCTTGTCTGAGCAGAGTGAAGCAACCCTCAGAAATAAACTATTTGACAGATGCTGTTTATGGATTGTCTCTGCTTCAGGGTATAGAAGAGTTGTACCTTGAATCCTTCCCCCTCACTGTACATCACCCTGAGGTCCTCCTCCCGCTGTGGTGTCATGGACAGTGGCACAGACACCGTCACAGGTTTCTTAAACTTGACGTCCCTGCTGAGCACACACTCCACCACCGGTCCTGCCACGACCTCCTCAGGCAGGGTCCAGGCAGCGTACTCCTCCACATCCCGGTGTAGCGTGACTACAAGTAAAGGGTAACCGCTGCACAGTGTGCTGCACATGGCGAAGGCAAAGCTGCACGCCTTACCTGCCTCTTTCTGCATAGATCGGATTCTGCTAAAAAACGTCAGAATTTTCTAAAACTTCCTACATCTAGATGTACGTGACTGTACAGTTCTATTTTGTATTTGACTTGTGCCAGGATCAACTTTCTGAGAAGTAACATTTAAGGTTTAGACACCACACTGATAAATATAGTACAAACAGTTGGTCCTAATATAATATCTACATATATGAGCCCTTTTTCCCCCATTGAAAACTGCTCTCCTCCCATCATTGGTCTTAGTGCATAACCTTTGTACAATGTAGAGATCCAAAGGCTGTATGGATCTATAAAGTATTTTCATTCATGAAATGGTTTTCAAAAATACAGTATAAGAGTTCAAGTAATGAGTAATCATGAATGATATCATTATGTAATGTCTGATAGTATTGACCATTATGAGGTTGGGGGAAACAATGTTCCTGTTATCCACTTGTATAGACACAGGGTCCTCCTACCTGACACCCCCAGGTGGTCCCCGGGTGGTACGGCCCCAGCAGGCACCTCTACACAGACATCTGTACCAGCATGTCCTACAGTGCCGCCCCCATCACTCAGCTGCCCTGAGAACCTCAGGCTTCTTCTAGGGACCTCCGCAGAGCTAGAGAAGAAAGATAATGGTACACCAGTTGGTTCTAAATGATATAGTTAAGAGGATCCCGCATTATACAGGAGAAAAGTTTTGTTAAATCTATAACCCTTAGGCATGCAGTTATGATGAAGCCATATCATGGTGGACCATGACTAAAGAGAAGAGGACCCACCTGTTAGGTTTGTGTTGCTGTCCCTGTGGAGGACCTCTGTTACTCTGACCACTCTTAGGGTCACCTCGGGGAGCCGTGCTGCCATGTGCCTCTGCAGGTTCATCATCCAGAGCATAGAGATCTTCCTGGCTGTAACACAATGTTTGATATCAATGTCTAAGACACATGTGGCAGCAGCAAAACTTAACATACCAGCTGGTTGAAATAACTATATATAGGACTTCAAAACATCAAAACACAATAGGAATAACTATTTACCTCTACCAAACATTACATAGAACATGGACATCTTTATGAAGTTCAATTTGCCTATAAACGTTAGCACAAGCACAAGCTCAGCATAACTAGTTCATAATGGAACATCCTGCATGTTTTGTTAAGAACCTTTAAATTTTTAAAAGGAAAATGGGAAATTTCCAAAGAGGTCACAAGCTTTGTATGGCAAGACAGAACAGAGTCACAGTGTGTAAGTCACACACTGAGTTATCAGTACATGTCCTACCTGAGCTTGTGTTGTAGATGAGGACACACACTGAGTTATAAATACATGTCCTACCTGAGCTGCTGTTGTAGATGAGGACACACACTGAGCTATAAGTACATGTCCTACCTGAGCTGCTGCTGGTGTTGTAGATGAGGACACACACTGAGTTATCAGTACATGTCCTACCTGAGCTTGTGTTGTAGATGAGGACACACACTGAGTTATAAATACATGTCCTACCTGAGCTGGTGCTGATGTTGTAGATGAGGACACACACTGAGCTATAAGTACATGTCCTACCTGAGCTGGTGTTGTAGATTAGGACACACACTGAGTTATAAATACATGTCCTACCTGAGCTGGTGCTGATGTTGTAGATGAGGACACACACTGAGCTATAAGTACATGTCCTACCTGAGCTGGTGTTGTAGATTAGGACACACACTGAGCTATAAGTACATGTCCTACCTGAGCTGCTGCTGGTGTTGTAGATGAGGACACACACTGAGCTATAAGTACATGTCCTACCTGAGCTGCTGCTGGTGTTGTAGATGAGGACACACACTGAGTTATAAGTACATGTCCTACCTGAGCTGGTGTTGTAGATGAGGACACACACTGAGTTATGAGTACATGTCCTACCTGAGCTGCTGCTGGTGTTGTAGATGAGGACACACACTGAGTTAGAAGTACATGTCCTACCTGAGCTGCTGCTGGTGTTGTAGATGAGGACACACTGAGTTATAAGTACATGTCCTACCTGAGCTGCTGCTGGTGTTGTAGATGAGGACACACTGAGTTATAAGTACATGTCCTACCTGAGCTGCTGCTGGTGTTGTAGATGAGGACACACACTGAGTTATAAGTACATGTCCTACCTGAGCTGGTGTTTGTGTTGTAGATGAGGACACACACTGAGTTATAAGTACATGTCCTACCTGAGCTGCTGTTTGTGTTGTAGATGAGGACACACACTGAGTTATAAGTACATGTCCTACCTGAGCTGGTGTTGTAGATGAGGACACACACTGAGTTATAAGTACATGTCCTACCTGAGCTGCTGCTGATGTTGTAGATGAGGACACACACTGAGTTATAAGTACATGTCCTACCTGAGCTGCTGCTGGTGTTGTAGATGAAGACACACACTGAGTTATAAGTACATGTCCTACCTGAGCTGCTGCTAGTGTTGTAGATGAGGACACACACTGAGTTATAAGTACATGTCCTACCTGAGCTGCTGCTGCTTGTGTTGTAGATGAGGACACACACTGAGTTATAAGTACATGTCCTACCTGGGCTGCTGTTTGTTGTGTTGTAGCTGAGGACACACACTGAGTTATAAGTACATGTCCTACCTGAGCTACTGCTGGTGTTGTAGATGAGGACACACACTGAGTTATAAGTACATGTCCTACCTGGGCTGCTGTTTGTTGTGTTGTAGCTGAGGACACACACTGAGTTATAAGTACATGTCCTACCTGAGCTGGTGTTGTAGATGAGGACACACACTGAGTTATAAGTACATGTCCTACCTGAGCTGGTGTTGTAGATGAGGACACACACTGAGTTATAAGTACATGTCCTACCTGAGCTGGTGTTGTAGATGAGGACACACACTGAGCTATAAGTACATGTCCTACCTGAGCTGGTGTTGTAGATGAGGACACACACTGAGCTATAAGTACATGTCCTACCTGAGCTGCTGCTGGTGTTGTAGATGAGGACACACACTGAGTTATAAGTACATGACCTACCTGAGCTGGTGTTGTAGATGAGGACACACACTGAGTTATAAGTACATGTCCTACCTGAGCTGCTGCTTGTTGTGTTGTAGATGAGGACACACACTGAGTTATAAGTACATGTCCTACCTGAGCTGGTGTTGTAGATGAGGACACACACTGAGTCATAAGTACATGTCCTACCTGAGCTGCTGCTGGTGTTGTAGATGAGGACACACACTGAGTTATAAGTACATGTCCTACCTGGGCTGCTGCTGGTGTTGTAGATGAAGACACACACTGAGTTATAAGTACATGTCCTACCTGAGCTGCTGCTGGTGTTGTAGATGAGGACACACACTGAGTTATAAGTACATGTCCTACCTGAGCTGCTGCTGGTGTTGTAGATGAGGACACACACTGAGTTATAAGTACATGTCCTACCTGAGCTTGTGCTTGTGCTGGTTCTTGTGGATGAGGGTGCAGAGCTTCTGTACTGATGAATCATCAAGGTCACTGAAAGTAAAGCTGGAACAAGAATATAGTTTATATGAATAAGTGCATGCATGTTATCAGTCCATGGTAGTGTTTGTGAGTTAGATATCAACATTACTTAGAAATAACCAGTGCCTTAGGCAGTGGTAATTTACAACATTTTAAATCTGTTGTAGTCCTACTTAGTATTTTGTTTAGTATAGATATAGGCCCTTAGCCTACCGCTTTTTTCCAATGTTGGTTCACTTAGTCTAACCAGTTGTAGAGTTACAGAGTGTAATTGTACAATAGATGTCACTGTGTAGGCCTGGGGCCACTCTCTATCCTTTCTTCAGTAACTGTGTATCATGTGATTGGCAGGCCTACACTTAACATGGGAGTAAAATGAAATGAAAAACCACCCTTTTAGTTTATATTGAGCAAATTAACCTAAAGGGAGACTGTGAAAGATACACCCCTATAATGATAGAAGCAGTCAGAATTCAGAATGTATGACCAGAAAATTAGTAACCCATTTATAAATATAGGGTTAACATAAGTAACCATGATCCTAACCTAAATCACTTTAGCTCCTTTAAGTTTGGTCTATATGATCTGCTATGGCCCTAAATATATGAATGTTTTTCATGGCCTAGGGAATGTACATGCCAAGTTTAAGATTTGTTCCTGCAGGGAATCATGTGTTTCTATCATCTGGTATTTTGTCAGTGAAATTAAGCACATATCTTTAGTTTTGCATAAATTATACTAATTAGGCCTTAATGAAAAAATATGAAGGGATGCAATTTTGATCATCAGCCATATCTAAGGGTATTTTATCATTTCTATAAGATTTGGACCAATTTGACAGTACTTTTGCTTATCCAACCTGCTAATTGGCCTACCTCATTAAAATATGCTAATTAGGGACCTTAATATGCAAAATTCACGATGGCCCCAGGCAGATTTGGATTCTCTGGAAAAAACTGCACAAGAATCAACTGTCAAAATATAATCTCTCATTTGGGTGAGTCACATATATAAAATGACCTGTCTATAAAGGAATAACAATTAGTAGGCATACTACAATACTGTTGGACTGCACATGAAAGAATTGTTCAAAAAGAGGGAACACAGAAAGCCGTTGTTTTTAAGTAAAGTGAAGTAAATGAACCACTTTATGTTGTCTGTCCTTGCTAATGTTTGTCAGTGACATGGAACATTCCTGAGATGTAAAGGTGAGTTAGCATGATGCGCCTACATTAGGAGGGGAATCCCTGAGATGTAAACGTGAGTTAGCATGATGCGCCTACATTAGGAGGGGAATCCCTGAGATGTAAACGTGAGTTAGCATGATGCGCCTACATTAGGAGGGGAATCCCTGAGATGTAAACGTGAGTTAGCATGATGCGCCTATATTAGGAGGGGAATCCCTAAGATGTAAACGTGAGTTAGCATGATGCGCCTACATTAGGAGGGGAATCCCTGAGATGTAAACGTGAGTTAGCATGATGCGCCTACATTAGGAGGGGAATCCCTGAGATGTAAACGTGAGTTAGCATGATGCGCCTACATTAGGAGGGGAATCCCTGAGATGTAAACGTGAGTTAGCATGATGCGCCTACATTAGGAGGGGAATCCCTGAGATGTAAACGTGAGTTAGCATGATGCGCCTATATTAGGTGGGAAATCCTTGAAATGTAAACGTGAGTTAGCATGATGCGCCTACATTAGGAGGGGAATCCCTGAGATGTAAACGTGAGTTAGCATGATGCGCCTACATTAGGGGGGGAATCCCTGAGATGTAAACGTGACTTAACCACACTCACTGTAGTTCCTGTAGCACCTGGTTGTGAGTCAGGGAGGCCATGAGGCGGCACATCCCGCTGTCAGAGAAGGTGGACCAGGGGAAGCTGTAATACAGAACCATACGGAGGATTAGAAACACTTCATGTCATGAAAGGTTCAATACTTGTGAATATGAAAGCCTTAATACAGCAATGTTGTTACATATACTACAACTGCAGCATATTCAGACTGCAAGGCCTGCTACAAGAAGACCCTATCTGTGGGTTTATGGCATGGAGTGATGGTTGGTGCACCAGTTAAGTAATACTGGACTTTTGTCATCTGTCTTTACTTATGTTTGTAAGATAAATTTCTAAAATGTAAATATTTCAAGTTGCCCCTTACCTTAGTTTTGTGATACGTTTATTCTTTGTCACAAAGTCACAGAGAGCGGGGATTGATGTGTCTGTTAGACTGCTGTTCATGAAGCTGAAACACAGAGAACAGAACAGTGTATTGGTGGTACACAGGTTTCTACATGGGGTGACCAATGCGCGCATGGTTTGTCATTCATGGCCCTCACTGGGCAGATCACATTATCCTACCTACTATATTCCTCCCCCAACACACTACCCTACCTACTGTGACTCCCACACCTGTTATACTGACCCACCTTATGTAAGCCTCCACCACTCACCTGTTTTATGACCTACTTCCTCACTCCACCACAACAAGCCTTCCAAGGAGGTCAGGTTTTCCACTGGAGCTACCACTGGACCTACCACTATAGATCTACCCCATAGATCTATCCACCATGCCACCAAAGAAGAAGGAGATACCCAAGAAGAAGGCCCCTAGAAGGTCTGCCAGGGTGAGCAAACTGAAGGCTAAGGAGTATGAGGCTGATGATGAGACTGACCAGGAGGAGGTGGCCCCCGAGGTGGACCCCACTCCCAACACTACAGAGGCCAGAGTCACAGCACTGGAGGGTGATATAAAGGATATAAGCATCAAGCTAGACCTGATTATATCCAAAAGCATTGAACCTCCAAGGAAGCCCATCCTGAAGAAGAAGAAGCCCAGGGCACCATCGTCGGACGAGGAGGAGCAGGAGGAGAGGACCCCCCCCGGACCCCCAGGAGGTCCAGGGAAAAGCAGAGGAGACCCCGGCGCGAGGTCACACCACCCCGGCAGGAGGACACCCCACCCCGACGCGAGGACACCCCACCCCGGCGAGAGGGCCGGCACCGGAGGAGTACCTACAGGGAGCCCAGGAGCAGGAGATCCATGTCACTGGAGGAGGTACCCACACCACACAGGAGGATCCCATCCCCCAGGAATCTACGACGGAGTCAGAACTACGATGGCTTCATCGACGACGAGCTCAAACGGGAGGTCATGGCAGCCATTCTCACGACAGGTAGGGGAAGTCATGCACATGACCCACTCATAAGAAATCCCATTATGAAACCCTATATGTACGTGGAAAGGCCTGGTGCCCCCACCATCAAGCAAAGGCTAGATAATAGGCATAAACTCTCAGAACTTGAATACATGACCGCTATTGTAGCCCTCTTAGAGGATGACAAAAGAGAGGACCAGGAAAACAACCCCTTCATCCTGAGCCATCTACATGACATCATGTCCGACCGACTAAGTGGGAGATCATGGGAAAAAATCATGACATATTCACAGAAGGTGTTTGATCTCATAGAGAGGGATAAATTCAGTTGGCCCAACAAACAAGCCATACATAATGTCAGGTCCCTCGGTTTGTCAGGAAATGTGGAGAGGGACTATCGCACCTCTACCTCCGTACCTCCCTCGCGTAACCATGGCAACCACCCCAGCCAGACCAAGGGAGCATATAGTATGCCCCATGGCCGGGTCACTACCTGCAGAGACTTTAACTCCACCAAGGGCTGCATTCATGCATCAGACCATGGGGAGGGAGACAAAAAGGTGTACCACATATGCTCCCACTGCAATAGTATATCTGGGAAATGGCTATCTCACCATAACCTCACCAACTGTAACAATGCTGTAGCAGCCATGGGAGGTAGGCCTATGAACACCCAGTACCACCCACCACCCACCCAGAACCACCCACAACAATCCCCCAAAAAATGTGGAAGGCGGTTTCCTGCACCAAGGGAGATGGTAGGGATCCCCCCGGACAACAACATCCCCCAAACCGGACAAAAACACGACATTGCGGACTTAAACCAAGCGTCCGCACAGGGCGGAAAACATTGCGACATTTTGAATAATAACCGATCCCCGGGATCCGCGGCTCTCTCACGCCCTCTCGCGCCAGCCGAGAGAAGACGAGAAGACGAAATCCAACATGGCCGCCACCAACTCGCATCGATTCGATTCGATAAAAGTGCTCAAATTGAACTAAATAGCCACCATTCCACCCCCCCAGCACATGTTTTCGGCCTAGAATTAAAAAATAAAGAAAATGGCGCTGGTCCCAACCCTGAAAACGAAGTAGATCCGGAGATATCGACTCGTCCGCACGCCGAAAATGGTCAAAACAACAAAAATTCCCGAATCTCGCACCCTCTCGCGAACGGCGAGAGCAGACGAGACTTCAAACATCAACATGGCAGCGCCCACACCGACCCCGTACGAGAGGTAAACAATGCGAATTATAGCGAAAAGGACCGCTATTTTAGCGCCCCTGCACCCAGAAGCGCTAAAAATGACACCAGCGGTGAAGAACCAACACTCACATACCCACAAACGATATATTATGGAAAATCTCCGGCAGAATCGATCGGGGAAGGGTACCTCGGTCAATCAGCTGACTCGGTCAACACTGACACTGGTAAGCATGCATACACTGCCAACCTACAGAGCCTCCCCATGTATTTTGATAGGGTCAGACAAATAGCCGAAGGGAACCATGAGCATATAGACATAGACATAGCCCCCTCTGTACTCTCAGAATACAGAAAGACACTCTGGCCTAGCTTTGCTCAAAGTGCTACCAGTGACAACAAAACAGCACAATATGCAAAAATATATGATGTAGTGAGGGCCACAGGGCTTCCCAACCACATGGTATCCAGACTAGTGCTTCCCACTTCCCTCAACATATCCGTCTGGGAGAAGTACCTATCACACAGGGACCCACTCCTCTTGGATATGATAAAGTATGGTTTCCCACTGGGCTACCTAGGCCCGGTTAGCGACACAACAAAGGTAGACAACCACCCCAGTGCCACAAACTACTCTGATAAAGTATCAGACTGTATAAACAGCGAGGTCGGCTTGGGTGGCCTCATGGGGCCCTTCAAGGACCCCCCGTTCGACGAGTGGTGCCATGTCGCACCGCTCATGTCCCGCCCCAAAAAGACGTCCGACGCACGACGCCTCATATCTGACCTCACGTTCCCACCCGAGACATCCATCAATGCGTATGTCATTAAAAATAACCTCAACGGTCACATAGTAGACCACACACTCCCCACCACCGACCGACTAGCCGCACACATGAAAAGAGTCGGTACCGGCGCATACATGGGCTCGGTGGACATCTCGAGGGCGTACAAAAACTTTAACTCTGACATATTAGACTTGCCACTGCAGTGCATAAAATGGGGGGGCCTATATTACATGGAGACGGCAATGCCATTCGGGGCACGTTGCAGCAGCCTACACATGCAACGCGTCGCAAACGCGATTGTGGCCATACTAGCGGATAGTGGAGTCACGGCGGAAATGTACCTCGACGACATCGTCTTCATATCACCAGACAAGGTGACCGCGGACCGCGACATGAGCATGGTCACCGACCTCCTCAAAGAACTCGGCCTCCCGGAAGCCGAGGAAAAAAGACAGTACCCGGTACAAGCTGTTGTATGGCTAGGTGTTAAGTTTTCAGCAGCCGATATGACCATGTCAGTGCCCCGCGAAAAGCTTTGCGAAGTCATACACACCGTAAAACTACGAACAGTACCTTACGAGAAAACAACTGGAATCGTTGGTGGGTCAACTAGTACACATCGGAAGATGCATTAAACTGGCGCGGCTGTTCATATCTAGACTACTAGAGGCACTAAGGGGCATGAGAACCGAACATATACTCATCAATGAACACATGCGCGCCGACCTGCGATGGTTCATGGAGTTTGCCACCGAATGGAACGGGGTAGCACTCATCCCGGCAGCCAAACCGACAAAGACACTCGAGGTCGATGCCTGTCTGTCGGGGATCGGCGGCACCGACGGCAAGCGCGCCTATTACCGACAAGTCGCCCCCATCAAGGACGGTGCTGCCGACATCAACGAACTCGAGGCCGTCAATGCGGTTGTCGCGTTACATACGTTCCTCGACGACTCCGACAAAGGCGGGCATATCATAGTACTCTGCGACAACCAAGCCGCAGTCGCAGTATTCCAAAACGGCCGCACGGGCCGTGTGGATGGTACAGGCGGTGCAACAGTTAGAAGTGACATTCAGCATATCCCAGGCATCGAAAATGTAGTCCCAGACAATCTTAGCCGAGCCCATCTCTCAGACTTTTATTATGAAAGGGCCATGAAGGACTTCACAACACATAACCTTGTATTTGTATATCCAAGTGAAGATGCCTTTAACCTGGTATTTCCTTTTCTACGATCCAGATCCGGGACTCCGATCACTGCAGCTCGCGGCAACCCGACGGCAAACCCAGGCAAGGGCGAAAGGGACCAACAGGAACCACGACACCGCAACACGGACCTACATCTGGTTCTGCAGGTACACGGGCATCGACCACCTGGCTCCAGCGCACACACACATATGCATCTACATCGAGTATCTAGCGCGGCAGTACAAATGCCCCGCGACCATCCGCAACATAATATCCCACATGCGACAACACCTGACGCTGGCGGGAGTACCAACGGAGAAAACGTATCATCCAAGGGTGACACAGGCACTGGAAGGCATCGACAGGACGTCCACATACGTTCCCCGGCCAAGGCCCCCAGTCCCCCTACGAACCTTCAAAGCTGCCGTACTGGAGATACCGCGGAACGAGTCAGGCACAGTAGTACGGGCCGCGGTGCTGACCATGTTCTACGGCGCAATGAGGAGATCCGAGGTATGTGTGCCATCAACCGGCACATTCGACCCAAGGCTGCACCTAACGAGGGCCGACGTGTCATTGCACCGTACTGGCGTAACAGTGACAATCCGACATGCGAAGAACGCACAAAAGTACAATCAGACACAAACGCGACATCTCGACAAATCAAAGGACCCACTTCTGTGCCCCTGGACCGCACTAGCGGCAGCCGTGATACTCGCACCAACCAGGTACCCTACAGACCCAATGATAATGTTCGCAGACCGCAACCCGGTGACGGCCGAATACGTGGCGGCGGAATGGGCCCGGGTACTCAACAAGATAAATGCACCGCCAATGTTCAACAGACTTCACTCGCTAAGGAAGACGGCCGCCGACACCGCCCACAAGGCCGGCGCATCCATCCAGGAGGTTAAAGACTTTGGCGCATGGCGCTCCGATGCGGTATGGGCCTACGTCCAAAAGTCAGCCTCCAAGACTATCGCTACCAAACTCTCTCATGCACTAAAATCTGCTTAAATGCAATATATAAAACTCTTGGTATTTTTGGCATTATCATGTACTCTATGTTTAATATCACCTATCATATGTTATTATAAGGTTATAAAAGACCTATACTCAATCATGTCTACCTATAATACATACAGGTCTAAAATATGTCATTTGACCTTCATATAATCTCAGGTAAAAATTTATATTGTATAATGCATATTCCTCCAATTAAAACATTTGTTCTTTAATCCTCTCTCCTCTTGTCTGTCCGGGGGGTGTCCATGAATGGGGTGACCATGCGCGCATGGTTTGTCATTCATGGCCCTCACTGGGCAGATCACATTATCCTACCTACTATATTCCTCCCCCAACACACTACCCTACCTACTGTGACTCCCACACCTGTTATACTGACCCACCTTATGTAAGCCTCCACCACTCACCTGTTTTATGACCTACTTCCTCACTCCACCACAACAAGCCTTCCAAGGAGGTCAGGTTTTCCCACCCACCCACACCTTATCAAATAGGTAAAATAATAAGCATTATCATGTACTCTATGTTTAATATCACCTATCATATGTTATTATAAGGTTATAAAAGACCTATACTCAATCATGTCTACCTATAATACATACAGGTCTAAAATATGTCATTTGACCTTCATATAATCTCAGGTAAAAATTTATATTGTATAATGCATATTCCTCCAATTAAAACATTTGTTCTTTAATCCTCTCTCCTCTTGTCTGTCCGGGGGGGTGTCCATGAATGACTAGGCCTAATACTGCAACCATGAGTAGGCCTACAGAAACAACTATGTGTAGGCCTAAAGAAACAACAATGAGTAAGCCTACAGAAACAACAATGAGTAAGCCTACAGAAACAACCATGAGTAAGCCTATAGAAACACCCATAGTAGGCCTAAAGAAACACCAATGATAGGCCTACTACAACACTGTAGGCCTACACATAAAAGAATTGTTCAAATAGAGGGAAAACAGAAAGCAGTTGTTTTTAAGTAAAGTGAAGTAAATGAACCACTTTATGTCGTCTGTCTGTGCTAATCTATGTAAGTGACATGGAACATTCCTGAGATGTAAACGTGAGTTAGCATGATGCGCCTACATTAGGAGGGAATCCCTGAGATGTAAACGTGAGTTAGCATGATGCGCCTACATTAGGAGGGGAATCCCTGAGATGTAAACGTGAGTTAGCATGATGCGCCTACATTAGGTGGGGAATCCCTGAGATGTAAATGTGAGTTAGCATGATGCGCCTACATTAGGTGGGGAATCCCTGAGATGTAAATGTGAGTTAGCATGATGCGCCTATATTAGGAGGGAATCCCTGAGATGTAAACGTGAGTTAGCATGATGCGCCTATATTAGGAGGGAATCCCTGAGTTGTAAACGTGAGTTAGCATGATGCGCCTACATTAGGAGGGAATCCCTGAGATGTAAACGTGAGTTAGCATGATGCGCCTATATTAGGAGGGGAATCCCTGAGATGTAAACATGAGTTAGCATGATGCGCCTATATTAGGAGGGAAAGAGATGTAAACATGAGTTAGCATGATGCGCCTACATTAGGAGGGGAATCCCTGAGATGTAAACATGAGTTAACATGATGTGCCTACATTAGGAGGGGAATCCCTGAGATGTAAACATGAGTTAGAATGATGCGCCTACATTAGGAGGGAAATCCCTGAGATGTAAACGTGAGTTAGCATGATGCGCCTATATTAGGAGGGGAATCCCTGAGATGTAAACGTGACTTAACCACACTCACTCTAGTGTCTGTAGCACCTGGTTGTGAGTCAGGGAGTCCATGAGGCGGCACATCCCGCTGTCAGAGAAGGTGGAGTCCCAGAAGCTGTAATACAGAGCCATAAGGAGGATTAGAAACACTTCATGGCATGAAAGGGTCAATACTTGTGAATATGAAAGCCTTAATACAGCAATGTTGTTACATATACTACAACTGCAGCACATTCAGACTGCAAGGCCTGCTACAAAGAGACCCTATCTGTGGGTTTATGACATGGAGTGATGGTTGGTGCACAAGGTAGTTTATGCTAGATAAATTCCATCTCTCTTTACTTAAGTTTGTAAGCTAAATCTCTTGAATATGTATAATTCAAGTTAAGGTGGGTCAATACCTTGGTGTAAAAGTAGCTTGATTTTCATCAGGTTTTTGCCATAAGACCAAAATAGCATACACTTTCCAACAAAGCTAAGAAAATAGGAGGGTCCCGAGCTGTTTTCTGAGTTATTCAAGCCTGAAGTCAATGTTTCATGTAATAGGAGTATATAGTGTTTTGCCACATATGTACATAAAATAGTATTGAAAAGTAGCTAAATGTCTATATAACTCTCTCAGGATATAGGTTTTAATGTTCTCTCTCTAGAAAATCCATTTTGAACATATGGTCCCAGGCATATTTCTAAAGTTTTTGTCCATTGAAAAAAAAAATTGAAAGGAAATGGAAATATACTAAGTATGTAGTTATGTATGACTTCTGAATGAGAGCCACCACCACAGACTCCATAGCACAGTGGCAGAATGCATGCCTTCAAATTCAAAGGTCGGTGGTTCTCGCCCCGGTCAGGCAACTTCTTTCATCATTTTCTAACCATTTCATATTATCTATGCCAATATGAAGCAAAGGTCCCCTGGTGGTCTGTAGTCAAACTAGAGAAAGTACCTGCGCAGGAAACGGCGCAGTGGGCGAAATTGGCATCACATTGACCCACCTTAACCCTTACCTTAGTTTTGTGATACGTTTATTCTTTGTCACAAAGTCACAGAGAGCGGGGATCGATGTGTCTGTTAGACTGCTACATCCGAAGCTGAAACGCAGAGAACAGAACAGTGTATTGGTGGTACACGGGTTTCTACATGACTAGGCCTAATACTACAACCATGACTAGGCCTACAGAAACAACTAGGTGTAGGCCTAAAGAAACAACAATGAGTAAGCCTACAGAAACACCAATGACAGGCCTACTACAACACTGTCAGGCTACACATAAAAGAATTGTTCAAACAGAGGGAACACAGAAAGCCGTTGTTTTTAAGTAAAGTAAAGTAAATGAACCACTTTATGTTGTCTGTCTGTGATAATCTATGTAAGTGACATGAAACATTCCTGAGATGTAAACGTGAGTTAGCATGATGCGCCTACATTAGGAGGGAATCCCTGAGATGTAAACTTGAGTTAGCATGATGCACCTACATTAGGAGGGGAATCCCTGAGATGTAAACGTGAGTTAGCATGATGCGCCTACATTAGGAGGGGAATCCCTGAGATGTAAACGTGAGTTAGCATGATGCACCTACATTAGGAGGGGAATCCCTGAGATGTACATGTGAGTTAGCATGATGCGCCTACATTAGGAGGAGAATCCCTGAGATGTAAAAGTGAGTTAGCATGATGCGCCTACATTAGGAGGGGAATCCCTGAGATGTAAACGTGAGTTAGCATGATGCGTCTACATTAGGAGGGGAATCCCTGAGATGTGAACGTGAGTTAGCATGATGCGCCTACATTAGGAGGGGAATCCCTGAGATGTAAACGGGAGTTAGCATGATGCGCCTACATTAGGAGGGGAATCCCTGAGATGTAAACGTGAGTTAGCATGATGCACCTACATTAGGAGGGGAATCCCTGAGATGTAAACGTGAGTCAGCATGATGCGCCTACATTAGGAGGGGAATCCCTGAGATGTAAATGGGAGTTAGCATGATGCGGCTACATTAGGAGGGGAATCCCTGAGATGTAAATGGGAGTTAGCATGATGCGCCTACATTAGGAGGGGAATCCCTGAGATGTAAATGGGAGTTAGCATGATGCGCCTACATTAGGAGGGGAATCCCTGAGATGTAAACTTGAGTTAGCATGATGCACCTACATTAGGAGGGGAATCCCTGAGATGTAAATGGGAGTTAGCATGATGCACCTACATTAGGAGGGGAATTCCTGAGATGTAAATGGGAGTTAGCATGATGCGCCTACATTAGGAGGGGAATCCCTGAGATGTAAATGGGAGTTAGCATGATGCGCCTACATTAGGAGGGGAATCCCTGAGATGTAAACTTGAGTTAGCATGATGCACCTACATTAGGAGGGGAATCCCTGAGATGTAAATGGGAGTTAGCATGATGCACCTACATTAGGAGGGGAATTCCTGAGATGTAAATGGGAGTTAGCATGATGCGCCTACATTAGGAGGGGAATCCCTGAGATGTAAACGTGAGTTAGCATGATGCGCCTACATTAGGAGGGGAATCCCTGAGATGTAAACGTGAGTTAGCATGATGCGCCTACATTAGGAGGGAATCCCTGAGATGTAAACGTGAGTTAGCATGATGCGCCTACATTAGGAGGGGAATCCCTGAGATGTAAACGTGACTAAACCACACTCACTCTAGGTCTTGTAGCACCTGGTTGTGAGTCAGGGAGTCCATGAGGCGGCACATCCCGCTGTCAGAGAAGGTGGAGCAGGTGAAGCTGTAATACAGAACCATACGGAGGATTAGAAACACTTCATGGCATGAAAGGGTCAATAATTGTGAATATGAATGCCTTAATACAGCAATGTTGTTACATATACTACAACTGCAGCACATTCAGACTGCAAGGCCTGCTACAAAGAGACCCTAATTGTGGGTTTATGACATGGAGTCATGGTTGGTGCACCAGGTAGTTTATGCTAGATAAATTCCATCTCTCTTTACTTAAGTTTGTAAGCTAAATCTCTTGAATATGTATATTTCAAGTTAACCCTTACCTTAGTTTTGTGATACGTCTATTCTTTGTCACAAAGTCACAGAGAGCTGGGATTGATGTGTCTGTTAGACTGCTGCAGGAGAAGCTGAAACACAGAGAACAGAACAGTGTATTGGTGGTACATGGGTTTCTACATGACTAGGCCTAATACTACAACCATGACTAGGCCTACAGAAACAACAATGAGTACGCCTATAAAAACAATTATGAGTAGACTTACAGGAACACCCATAGTAGGCCTAAAGAAACACCAATGAAAGGCCTACTACAACACTGTAGGCCTACACATGAAAGAATTGTTCAAACAGAGGGAACTCAGGAATCAGTTGTTTTTAAGTAAAGTAAAGTAAATGAATCACTTTATGTGGTCTGTCTGTGATAATCTATGTAAGTGACGATGAACATTCCTGAGATGTAAACATGAGTTAGCATGATGCGCCTACATTAGAAAGGAATCCCTGAGATGTAAACGTGAGTTAGCATGATGCTCCTACATTAGGAGGGGAATCCCTGAGATGTAAACGTGAGTTAGCATGATGCGCCTACATTAGAAAGGAATCCCTGAGATGTAAACGTGAGTTAGCATGATGCTCCTACATTAGGAGGGGAATCCCTGAGATGTAAACGTGAGTTAGCATGATGCGCCTACATTAGGAAGGGAATCCCTGAGATGTAAACGTGAGTTAGCATGATGCGCCTACATTAGGAGGGGAATCCCTGAGATGTAAACGTGAGTTAGCATGATGCGCCTACATTAGGAGGGAATCCCTGAGATGTAAACGTGAGTTGGCATGATGCACCTACATTAGGAGGGGAATCCCTAAGATGTAAACTTGAGTCAGCATGATGCGCCTACATTAGGAGGGAATCCCTGAGATGTAAACGGGAGTTAGCGTGATGCACCTACATTAGGAGGGGAATCCCTGAGATGTAAACGTGACCTAGCCACACTCACTCTAGTCTCTGTAGCACCTGGTTGTGAGTCAGGGAGTCCATGAGGCGGCACATCCCGCTGTCAGAGAAGGTGGAGTTGTAGAAGCTGTAATACAGAACCATACGGAGGATTAGAAAGTCTTTATACTTCTTGTCATCATAATAATGTGTCAATATGAATGTGATACTACAGTAAAGGTGGAGCACTGGAAGCTGTAATACAGAACCACACAGAAGATTAGAAATGCACAACCCGCTGTCTGATAGGGTTGAATGGAGGAACCTGTAATACAGATGATGAGGACTTCATAAAACAACATGTTATCATAGCCATGAATGGTTAATGCGTATCCCATCTCTACGCCAAGTAACATTGGTTCACATGGTACACCATTAACCATGGAGTATAAAGGTCAGAGTACCTGCCTCGTTCCACTCTGACTGTTAGTGTCAGGGCAGCAACATGAGGGGTAAAGCACTATGCAGCCCTCTGAATAACCACCATTGGCTACCATGGCCCACACCAGCAAACTGGGCATTAGGTGTGCACCCATGGGATATGATGATCCTATACTGTACATCTGCTATCTATATTTAACCTACCCTCTGCAGCCCTCTGAATAACTACAATTCTACTTCAACTAATAAGATTGGTAAGTCTCCTATAATTATAAAATTAGATACAAAGTCCCTTTCCAGCTCTGTGTATGCGTGTCAGACATTCGGCCTGGGATCTTACACCTCGGGGTTAGGAGCAACACAACCCAATCCCAAGCTATGGGGGACAATGGGATAGATTAAAAGAAGAGAGGAGGGGGCAGGGTCAGTGGCCATAACAGGTAGGCGGGTAGAAGGACAGGCAAAGGCAAATGGATGAGATGGGAATGGGGTAACCAGAGGATGGAGAGACAGTGGATGGACAGGTAGGGGCAGTCAATGTACGGCCACGCTGATGTCATAGTCAGGTAGAGGGACAGGTAGGGGCAGTTAATGTACGGCCATGATGATGTCATAGGCAGGTAGAGGGACAGGTAGGGGCAGTTGATGTACGGCCATGATGATGTCATAGGCAGGTAGAGGGACAGGTAAGGGCAGTGTAAGGCCATGATGATGTCATAGGCAGGTAGAGGGACAGGTAAGGGCAGTGTAAGGCCATGATGATGTCATAGGCAGCTAGAGGGACAGGTAGGGGCAGTTGATGTACGGCCATGCTGATGTCATAGGCAGGTAGAGGGACAGGTAGGGGCAGTGTAAGGCCATGATGATGTCATAGGCAGGTAGAGGGACAGGTAAGGGCAGTGTAAGGCCATGATGATGTCATAGTCAGGTAGAGGGACAGGTAGGGGCAGTTCATGTACAGCCATAATGATGTCATAGGCAGGTAGAGGGACAGGTAGGGGCAGTTAATGTACGGCCATGATGATGTCATAGGCAGGTAGAGGGACAGGTAGGGGCAGTTAATGTACGGCCATGATGATGTCATAGGCAGGTAGAGGGACAGGTAGGGGCAGTTGATGTACGGCCATGATGATGCAGTAGCAATGAGACACTCCTTACTGGCACCTGGATGTCATCTCAGTAACTTTCAAACTTAATCCACACAACCACTTTCCACCTTCCTAATGGTATGTAGCTCATCATTTTAGTAATTAAGGAATTCAATGTAATTCACCACCTTCCTCAGACATACAGCCTGTATGTATGTAACCGCTGATTCTCATGAAACTGCTTTGTTTCACCATTCCCCTCTCATCTGTATTTTAACCATATGGTTGATACATTGGTTCTCTGAATGTATTCTAGTCGGGCTGGAGTTCAGCTTTAAAGCTTAGCCGGATTTTGGGAGATGAGGTTTTGCCTATCTGTGAGTAGAAATAAGGGAGCTGTAGAACAAAAAGTACACCAAAACAGATATTTTCTACCCCAACACCACAATAACTCTTTCCTCAACCTTGTGCATTAATAGAATAATATAAGTAGGTAGTTATTTATTCATTATTTCACTTCTCCAATGACGTAAGGAATATTTTAGTACCAAATATGCATATAGTGGCAGTAATTTATGTGTGGTATAATTAATTATACAAGTATTATTATAAGACTAAAGCTATAAGTGATTCTGACTGGGTTAGGGTAGTAAGTCCCCCTCCCCATGTCTACTTCCAGGTTACCCAGTGGCACTTCCTTCCACTGCCTGGCAACTCACCTCCTTGGTGACCCCACCACAACAAACATTGACTATCCTACCACTATGGCCCGCACCAGCAAACTGGGGGTCCTCCACTAACATCCCTGAGGATAGGAGTAATTTCTGGGCATTGGGTATACACCCATGGGATATGATGATCCTATACTGTACATCTGCTATGTATATTTAACCTACCTCAATATTACTGCTGTATGGTGCACCCCCTAAGGTACATGGACACAAACCGTTTTAACTATACTGCTACATTATAAATATCTAAACTTACCTTCCTAATGAACGGGATAGAAAAATAAGCTAATTTAGCCCTTTTAGGCTCCCCCCTACAATAATTTTGGTGTTTTGAATCGAATAAGATAAAAAAAATGAACACAAAGGTACACTCATTTCAGTCTGTTGACTGCGTTCTTTCACTTGTTGACCTCGTGAAATAACCCAGTCAACAGACTGAAATGAGTATACCTTTGTCTATGTAGCATGAAGGACATCCATCAAGGGGCCGGGAAGGAGACAGGACCAAGAGGGACTATTTTGTATCAATTAGTGCAAAGTTTTATTAAAGGTAATATAAGTCATAACTATCTTGCTTACCTGAGATCTTTTATGGTGCGGTTCTTTTGCAAGAACTTACAGATAGCGGTACAGGAGCGGTCAGTTAGTAGACTGCTGGGGAACCTGAAAGTACAGGTGTGGTACAGTATGTGGTGTCAGCATGAAAGTACAGGTGTGGTACAGTATGTGGTGTCAGTCAGCATGAAAGTACAGGTGTGGTACAGTATGTGTCGTCAGCATGAAAGTACAGGTGTGGTACAGTATGTGGTGTCAGCATGAAAGTACAGGTGTAGTACAGTATGTGGTGTCAGCATGAAAGTACAGGTGTGGTACAGTATGTGGTGTCAGTCAGCATGAAAGTACAGGTGTGGTACAGTATGTGGTGTCAGTCAGCATGAAAGTACAGGTGTGGTACAGTATGTGGTGTCAGCATGAAAGTACAGGCGTGGTACAGTATGTGGTGTCAGTATGAAAGTACAGGTGTGGTACAGTATGTGGTGTCAGTCAGCATGAAAGTACAGGTGTGGTACAGTATGTGGTGTCAGCATGAAAGTACAGGTGTGGTACAGTATGTGGTGTCAGTATGAAAGTACAGGTTTGGTACAGTATGTGGTGTCAGCATGAAAGTACAGGCGTGGTACAGTATGTGGTGTCAGTATGAAAGTACAGGTGTGGTACAGTATGTGGTGTCAGTCAGCATGAAAGTACAGGTGTGGTACAGTATGTGGTGTCAGCATGAAAGTACAGGTGTGGTACAGTATGTGGTGTCAGTCAGCATGAAAGTACAGGTGTGGTACAGTATGTGGTGTCAGTCAGCATGAAAGTACAGGTGTGGTACAGTATGTGGTGTTAGTCAGCATGAAGGTACAGTGTGGTACAGTATGTGGTGTCAGTCAGCATGAAAGTACAGGTGTGGTACAGTTTGTGGTGTCAGCATGAAAGTACAGGTGTGGTACAGTATGTGGTGTCAGTCAGCATGAAAGTACAGGTGTGGTACAGTATGTGGTGTCAGTCAGCATGAAAGTACAGGTGTGGTACAGTATATGGTGTCAGCATGAAAGTACAGGTGTGGTACAGTATGTGGTGTCAGTCAGCATGAAAGTACAGGTGTGGTACAGTATGTGGTGTCAGTCAGCATGAAAGTACAGGTGTGGTGCAGTATGTGGTGTCAGTCAGCATGAAAGTACAGGTGTGGTACAGTATATGGTGTCAGCATGAAAGTACAGGTGTGGTACAGTATGTGGTGTCAGTCAGCATGAAAGTACAGGTGTGGTACAGTATGTGGTGTCAGTCAGCATGAAAGTACAGGTGTGGTACAGTATGTGGTGTCAGTCAGCATGAAAGTACAGGTGCTGTACAGTATGTGGTGTCAGTCTGCATGAAAGTACAGGTGTGGTACAGTATGTGGTGTCAGCATGAAAGTACAGGTGTGGTACGGTATGTGGTGTCAGTCAGCATGAAAGTACAGGTGTGGTACAGTATGTGGTGTCAGCATGAAAGTACAGGTGTGGTACAGTATGTGGTGTCAGTATGAAAGTACAGGTGTGGTACAGTATGTGGTGTCAGTCAGCATAAAAGTACAGGTTTGGTACAGTATCTGGTGTCAGCATGAAAGTACAGGTGTGGTACAGTATGTGGTGTCAGCATGAAAGTACAGGTGTGATACAGTATGTGGTGTCAGTCAGCAAGAAAGTACAGGTGTGGTACAGTATGTGGTGTCAGCATGAAAGTACAGGTGTGGTACAGTATGTGGTGTCAGCATGAAAGTACAGGTGTGGTACAGTATGTGGTGTCAGTCAGCATGAAAGTACAGGTGTGGTACAGTATGTGGTGTCAGTCAGCATGAAAGTACAGGTGTGATACAGTATGTGGTGTCAGTCAGCAAGTACAGGTGTGGTACAGTATGTGGTGTCAGTATGAAAGTACAGGTGTGGTACAGTATGTGGTGTCAGTCAGCATGAAAGTACAGGTGTGGTACAGTATGTGGTGTCAGCATGAAAGTACAGGTGTAGTACAGTATGTGGTGTCAGTCAGCATGAAAGTACAGGTGTGGTACAGTATGTGGTGTCAGCATGAAAGTACAGGTGTTGTACAGTATGTGGTGTCAGCATGAAAGTACAGGTGTGGTACAGTATGTGGTGTCAGTCAGCATGAAAGTACAGGTGTGGTACAGTATGTGGTGTCAGCATGAAAGTACAGGTGTGGTACAGTATGTGGTGTCAGTCAGCATGAAAGTACAGGTGTGGTACAGTATGTGGTGTCAGCATGAAAGTACAGGTACAGTATGTGGTGTCAGCATGAAAGTACAGGTGTGGTACAGTATGTGGTGTCAGTATGAAAGTACAGGTGTGGTACAGTATGTGGTGTCAGTCAGAATGAAAGTACAGGTGTGGTACAGTATGTGGTGTCAGTCAGCATGAAAGTGCAGGTGTGGTACAGTATGTGGTGTCAGCATGAAAGTACAGGTGTGGAACGGTATGTGGTGTCAGTCAGCATGAAAGTACAGGTGTGGTACAGTATGTGGTGTCAGTCAGCATGAAAGTACAGGTGTGGTACAGTAAGTGGTGTCAGCATGAAAGTACAGGTGTGGTACAGTATGTGGTGTCAGCATGAAAGTACAGGTGTGGTACAGTATGTGGTGTCAGTCAGCATGAAAGTACAGGTGTAGTACAGTATGTGGTGTCAGCATGAAAGTACAGGTGTGGTACAGTATGTGGTGTCAGTCAGCATGAAAGTACAGGTATGGTACAGTATGTGGTGTCAGCATGAAAGTACAGGTGTGGTACAGTATGTGGTGTCAGCATGAAAGTACAGGTGTAGTACAGTATGTGGTGTCAGTCAGCATGAAAGTACAGGTGTAGTACAGTATGTGGTGTCAGCATGAAAGTACAGGTGTGGTACAGTATGTGGTGTCAGTATGAAAGTACAGGTGTAGTACAGTATGTGGTGTCAGCATGAAAGTACAGGTGTAGTACAGTATGTGGTGTCAGTCAGCATGAAAGTACAGGTGCTGTACAGTATGTGGTGTCAGCATGAAAGTACAGGTGTGGTACAGTATGTGGTGTCAGTCAGCATGAAAGTAAAGGTCTGGTACAGTATGTGGTGTCAGTCAGCATGAAAGTACAGGTGTGGTGCAGTATGTGGTGTCAGTCAGCATGAAAATACAGGTGTGGTACAGTATGTGGTGTCAGCATGAAAGTACAGGTGTGGTACAGTATGTGGTGTCAGTCAGCATGAAAGTACAGGTGTGGTACAGTATGTGGTGTCAGTCAGCATGAAAGTACAGGTGTGGTACAGTATGTGGTGTCAGTCAGCATGAAAGTACAGGTGTGGTACAGTATGTGGTGTCAGCATGAAAGTACAGGTGTGGTACAGTATGTGGTGTCAGCATGAAAGTACAGGTGTGGTACAGTATGTGGTGTCAGTCAGCATGAAAGTACAGGTGTGGTACAGTATGTGGTGTCAGTCAGCATGAAAGTACAGGTGTGGTACAGTATGTGGTGTCAGTCAGCATGAAAGTACAGGTGTGGTACAGTTTGTGGTGTCAGCATGAAAGTACAGGTGTGGTACAGTATGTGGTGTCAGTCAGCATGAAAGTACAGGTGTGTACAGTATGTGGTGTCAGTCAGCATGAAAGTACAGGTGTGGTACTGTATGTGGTGTCAGCATGAAAGTACAGGTGTGGTGCAGTATGTGGTGTCAGTCAGCATGAAAGTACAGGTGTGGTACAGTATGTGGTGTCAGTCAGCATGAAAGTACAGGTGTAGTACAGTATGTGGTGTCAGCATGAAAGTACAGGTGTGGTACAGTATGTGGTGTCAGTCAGCATGAAAGTACAGGTGTGGTACAGTATGTGGTGTCAGCATGAAAGTACAGGTGTGGTACAGTATGTGGTGTCAGCATGAAAGTACAGGTGTGGTACAGTATGTGGTGTCAGTCAGCATGAAAGTACAGGTGTAGTACAGTATGTGGTGTCAGTCAGCATGAAAGTACAGGTGTGGTACAGTATGTGGTGTCAGCATGAAAGTACAGGTGTGGTACAGTATGTGGTGTCAGTCAGCATGAAAGTACAGGTGTGGTACAGTATGTGGTGTCAGCATGAAAGTACAGGTGTGGTACAGTATGTGGTGTCAGTCAGCATGAAAGTACAGGTGTGGTACAGTATGTGGTGTCAGTCAGCATGAAAGTACAGGTGCTGGACAGTATGTGGTGTCAGTCTGCATGAAAGTACAGGTGTGGTACAGTATGTGGTGTCAGTATGAAAGTACAGGTGTGGTACAGTATGTGGTGTCAGTCAGCATGAAAGTACAGGTGTGGTGCAGTATGTGGTGTCAGCATGAAAGTACAGGTGTGGTACAGTATGTGGTGTCAGTCAGCATGAAAGTACAGGTGTGGTACAGTATGTGGTGTCAGTCAGCATGAAAGTACAGGTGTGTACAGTATGTGGTGTCAGTCAGCATGAAAGTACAGGTGTGTACAGTATGTGGTGTCAGTCAGCATGAAAGTACAGGTGTGGTACAGTATGTGGTGTCAGTCAGCATAAAAGTACAGGTGTGGTACAGTATGTGGTGTTAGCATGAAAGTACAGGTGTGGTACAGTATGTGGTGTCAGCATGAAAGTACAGGTGTGGTACAGTATGTGGTGTCAGTCAGCATGAAAGTACAGGTGTGGTACAGTATGTGGTGTCAGTCAGCATGAAAGTACAGGTGTGGTACAGTATGTGGTGTTAGCATGAAAGTACAGGTGTGGTACAGTTTGTGGTGTCAGCATGAAAGTACAGGTGTGGTACAGTATGTGGTGTCAGTCAGCATGAAAGTACAGGTGTGGTACAGTATGTGGTGTCAGCATGAAAGTACAGGTGTGGTACAGTATGTGGTGTCAGCATGGAAGTACAGGTGTGGTACAGTATGTGGTGTCAGCATGAAAGTACAGGTGTAGTACAGTATGTGGTGTCAGCATGAAAGTACAGGTGTGGTACAGTATGTGGTGTCAGTCAGCATGAAAGTACAGGTGTGGTACAGTATGTGGTGTCAGTCAGCATGAAAGTACAGGCGTGGTACAGTATGTGGTGTCAGCATGAAAGTACAGGTGTGGTACAGTATGTGGTGTCAGTCAGCATGAAAGTACAGGTGTAGTACAGTATGTGGTGTCAGCATGAAAGTACAGGTGTGGTACAGTATGTGGTGTCAGTCAGCATGAAAGTACATGTGTATTACAGTATGTGGTGTCAGCATGAAAGTACAGGTGTGGTACAGTATGTGGTGTCAGTCAGCATGAAAGTACAGGTGTGGTACAGTTTGTGGTGTCAGTCAGCATGAAAGTACAGGTGTGGTACAGTATGTTGTGTCAGTCAGCATGAAAGTTCAGGTGTGGTACAGTATGTGGTGTCAGCATGAAAGTACAGGTGTGGTACAGTATGTGGTGTCAGTCAGCATGAAAGTACCGGTGTGGTACAGTATGTGGTGTCAGTCAGCATGAAAGTACAGGTGTGGTACAGTATGTGGTGTCAGCATGAAAGTACAGGTGTGGTACAGTATGTGATGTCAGCATGAGAGTACAGGTGTAGTACAGTATGTGATGTCAGTCAGCATGAAAGTACAGGTCTGGTACAGTATGTGGTGTCAGTGAGCATGAAAGTACAGGTGTGGTTCAGTATGTGGTGTCAGCATGAAAGTACACATGTGGTACAGTATGTGGTGTCAGCATGAAAGTACAGGTGTGGTACAGTATGTGGTGTCAGTCAGCATGAAAGTACAGGTGTGGTACAGTATGTGGTGTCAGCATGAAAGTACAGGTGTGGTACAGTATGTGGTGTCATGCAGCATGAAAGTTCAGGTGTGGTACAGTATGTGGTGTCAGTCAGCATAAAAGTACAGGTGTGGTACAGTATGTGGTGTCAGTCAGCATGAAAGTACAGGTGTGGTACAGTATGTGGTGTCAGCATGAAAGTACAGGTGCGGTACAGTATGTGATGTCAGCATGAAAGTACAGGTGTGGTACAGTATGTGGTGTCAGTCAGCATGAAAGTACAGGTGTGGTACAGTATGTGGTGTCAGCATGAAAGTACAGGTGTGGTACAGTATGTGGTGTCAGCATGAAAGTACATGTGTGGTACAGTATGTCGTGTCAGTCAGCATGAAAGTACAGGTGTGGTACAGTATGTGGAGTCAGCATGAAAGTACAGGTGTGGTACAGTATGTGGTGTCAGTCAGCATGAAAGTACAGGTGTGGTACAGTATGTGGTGTCAGTCAGCATGAAAGTACAAGTGTGGTACAGTATGTGGTGTCAGTCAGCATGAAAGTACAGGTGTGGTACAGTATGTGGTGTCAGCATGAAAGTACAGGTGTGGTACAGTATGTGGTGTCAGCATGAAAGTACCGGTGTGGTACAGTATGTGGTGTCAGCATGAAAGTACAGGTGTGGTACAGTATGTGGTGTCAGCATGAAAGTACAGGTGTGGTACAGTATGTGATGTCAGTCAGCATGAAAGTACAGGTGCGGTACAGATTGTGGTGTCAGTCAGCATGAAAGTACAGGTGTGGTACAGTATGTGGTGTCAGCATGAAAGTACAGGTGTGGTACAGTATGTGGTGTCAGCATGAAAGTACAGGTGAGGTATAGTATGTGGTGTCAGTCCGCATGAAAGTACAGACGTGGTGCAGTATGTGGTGTCAACATGAAAGTACAGGTGTGGTACAGTATGTGGTGTCAGTCAGCATGAAAGTACAGGTGTAATACAGTATGTGGTGTCAGTCAGCATGAAAGTACAGGTGTGGTACAGTATGTGGTGTCAGTCAGCATGAAAGTACAGGTGTGGTACAGTATGTGGTGTCAGCATGAAAGTACAGGTGTGGTACAGTATGTGGTGTCAGCATGAAAGTACAGGTGTGTTATAGTATGTGGTGTCAGTCAGCATGAAAGTACAGATGTGGTACAGTATGTGAAGTCAGCATGAAAGTACAGGTGTGGTACAGTATGTGGTGTCAGTCAGCATGAAAGTACAGGTGTGGTACAGTATGTGGTGTCAGCATGAAAGTACAGGTGTGGTACAGTATGTGGTGTCAGCATGAAAGTACAGGTGTGGTACAGTATGTGGTGTCAGCATGAAAGTACAGGTGAGGTATAGTATGTGGTGTCAGTCCGCATGAAAGTACAGACGTGGTGCAGTATGTGGTGTCAACATGAAAGTACAGGTGTGGTACAGTATGTGGTGTCAGTCAGCATGAAAGTACAGGTGTGGTACAGTATGTGGTGTCAGCATGAAAGTACAGGTGCAGTAGAGTATATGGTGTCAGTCAGCATGACAATACAGGTGTGGTACAGTATGTGGTGTCAGTCAGCATGAAAGTACAGGTGTGGTACAGTATGTGGTGTCAGCATGAAAGTACAGGTGTAGTACAGTAAGTGGTGTCAGCATGAAAGTACAGGTGTGGTACAGTATGTGGTGTCAGTCAGCATGAAAGTACAGGTGTGGTACAGTTTTTGGTGTCAGTCAGCATGAAAGTACAGGTGTGGTACAGTATGTGGTGTCAGCATGAAAGTACAGGTGTGGTACAGTATGTGGTGTCAGCATGAAAGTACAGGTGTGGTACAGTATGTGGTGTCAGTCAGCATGACAGTACAGGTGTGGTACAGTATGTGGTGTCAGTCAGCATGAAAGTACAGGTGTGGTACAGTATGTGGTGTCAGCATGAAAGTACAGGTGTGGTACAGTATGTGGTGTCAGCATGAAAGTACAGGTGTGCTACAGTATGTGGTGTCAGTCAGCATGAAAGTACAGGTGTGGTACAGTATGTGGTGTAAGCATGAAAGTACAGGTGTGGTACAGTATGTGGTGTCAGCATGAAAGTACAGGTGTGGTACAGTATCTGGTGTCAGTCAGCATGGAAGTACAGGTGTGGTACAGTATGTGGTGTCAGCATGAAAGTACAAGTGTGGTACAGTATGTGGTGTCAGCATGAAAGTACACGTGTGGTACAGTATGTGGTGTCAGTCAGCATGAAAGTACAGGTGTGGTACAGTATGTGGTGTCAGCATGAAAGTACAGGTGTGGTACAGTATGTGGTGTCAGCATGAAAGTACAGGTGTGGTACAGTATGTGGTGTCAGTCAGCATGAAAGTACAGGTGTGGTACAGGATGTGGTGTCAGTCAGCATGAAAGTACAGGTGTGGTACAGTATGTGGTGTCAGTCAGCATGAAAGTACAGGTTTGGTACAGTATGTGGTGTCAGTATGAAAGTACAGGTGTGGTACAGTATGTGGTGTCAGTCAGCATGACAGTACAGGTGTGGTACAGTATGTGGTGTCAGTCAGCATGAAAGTACTGGTGTGGTACAGTATGTGGTGTCAGCATGAAAGTGCAGGTGTGGTACAGTATGTGGTGTCAGTCAGCATGAAAGTACAGGTGTGGTACAGTATGTGGTGTCAGTATGAAATTACAGGTGTGGTCAGTATGTTGTGTCAGCATGAAAGTACAGGTGTGGTACAGTATGTGGTGTCAGTCAGCATGAAAGTACAGGTGTTGTACAGTATGTGGTGTCAGCATGAAAGTACAGGTGTGGTACAGTATGTGGTGTCAGTCAGCATGAAAGTACAGGTGTGGTACAGTTTGTGGTGTCAGCATGAAAGTACAGGTGTGGTACAGTATGTGGTGTCAGCATGAAAGTACACGTGTGGTACAGTATGTGGTGTCAGTCAGCATGAAAGTACAGGTGTGGTACAGTATGTGGTGTCAGCATGAAAGTACAGGTGTGGTACAGTATGTGGTGTCAGCATGAAAGTACAGGTGTGGTACAGTATGTGGTGTCACTCAGCATGAAAGTACAGGTGTGGTACAGTACGTGGTGTCAGTCAGCATGAAAGTACAGGTGTGGTACAGTATGTGGTGTCAGCATGAAAGTACAGGTGTGGTACAGAATGTGGTGTCAGTCAGCATGAAAGTACAGGTTTGGTACAGTTTTTGGTGTCAGCATGAAAGTACAGGTGTGGTACAGTATGTGGTGTCAGCATGAAAGAACAGGTGTGGTACAGTATGTGGTGTCAGCATGAAAGTACAGGTGTGGTACAGTATGTGGTGTCAGCATGAAAGTACAGGTGTGGTACAGTATGTGGTGTCAGCATGAAAGTACAGGTGTGGTACAGTATCTGGTGTCAGTCAGCATGAAAGTACAGGTGTGTACAGTATGTGGTGTCAGCATGAAAGTACAGGTGTGGTACAGTATGTGGTGTCAGTCAGCATGAAAGTACAGGTGTGGTATAGTATGTGGTGTCATCATGAAAGTACAGGTGTAGTACAGTATGTGGTGTCAGCATGAAAGTACAGGTGTGGTACAGTATGTGGTGTCAGTCAGCATGAAAGTACAGGTGTGGTACAGTATGTGGTGTCAGTCAGCATGAAAGTACAGGTGTGGTACAGTGTGTGGTGTCAGCATGAAAGTACAGGTGTGGTACAGTATGTGGTGTCAGCATGAAAGTACAGGTGTAGTACAGTATGTGGTGTCAGTCAGCATAAGTACAGGTGTGGTATAGTATGTGGTGTCAGCATGAAAGTACAGGTGTGGTACAGTATGTGGTGTCAGCATGAAAGTACAGGTGTGGTACAGTATGTGGTGTCAGCATGAAAGTACAGGTGTGGTGCAGTATGTGGTGTCAGTCAGCATGAAAGTACAGGTGTGGTACAGTATGTGGTGGCAGTCAGCATGCAAGTACAGGTGTGGTACAGTATGTGGTGTCAGCATGAAAGTACAGGTGTGGTACAGTATGTGGTGTCAGTCAGCATGAAAGTACAGGTGTGGTACAGTATGTGGTGTCAGCATGAAAGTACCGGTGTGGTACAGTATGTGGTGTCAGTATGAAAGTACAGGTGTGGTACAGTATGTGGTGTCAGCATGAAAGTGCAGGTGTGGTACAGTATGTGGTGTCAGCATGAAAGTACAGGTGTGGTACAGTATGTGGTGTCAGTCAGCATGAAAGTACAGGTGTGGTACAGTATGTGGTGTCACTCAGCATGAAAGTACAGGTGTGGTACAGTACGTGGTGTCAGTCAGCATGAAAGTACAGGTGTGGTACAGTATGTGGTGTCAGCATGAAAGTACAGGTGTTGTACAGAATGTGGTGTCAGTCAGCATGAAAGTACAGGTTTGGTACAGTTTTTGGTGTCAGCATGAAAGTACAGGTGTGGTACAGTATGTGGTGTCAGCATGAAAGAACAGGTGTGGTACAGTATGTGGTGTCAGCATGAAAGTACAGGTGTGGTACAGTATCTGGTGTCAGCATGAAAGTACAGGTGTGGTACAGTATGTGGTGTCAGTCAGCATGAAAGTACAGGTGTGGTACAGTATGTGGTGTCAGTCAGCATGAAAGTACAGGTGTGGTACAGTATGTGGTGTCAGCATGAAAGTACAGGTGTGGTACAGTATCTGGTGTCAGTCAGCATGAAAGTACAGGTGTGGTACAGTATGTGGTGTCAGCATGAAAGTACAGGTGTGGTACAGTATGTGGTGTCAGCATGAAAGTACAGGTGTGGTACAGTATGTGGTGTCAGCATGAAAGTACAGGTGTGGTACAGTATGTGGTGTCAGTCAGCATGAAAGTACTGATGTGGTACAGTATGTGGTGTCAGTCAGCATGAAAGTACAGGTGTGGTACAGTATCTGGTGTCAGTCAGCATGAAAGTACTGATGTGGTACAGTATGTGGTGTCAGTCAGCATGAAAGTACAGGTGTGGTACAGTATGTGGTGTCAGTCAGCATGAAAGTACAGGTGTGTACAGTATGTGGTGTCAGCATGAAAGTACAGGTGTGGTACAGTATGTGGTGTCAGTCAGCATGAAAGTACAGGTGTGGTATAGTATGTGGTGTCATCATGAAAGTACAGGTGTAGTACAGTATGTGGTGTCAGCATGAAAGTACAGGTGTGGTACAGTATGTGGTGTCAGCATGAAAGTACAGGTGTGGTACAGTATGTGGTGTCAGCATGAAAGTACAGGTGTGGTGCAGTATGTGGTGTCAGTCAGCATGAAAGTACAGGTGTGGTCCAGTATGTGGTGTCAGTCAGCATGACAGTACAGGTGTGGTACATTATGTGGTGTCAGTCAGCATGAAAGTACAGGTGTGGTACAGTATGTGGTGTCAGCATGAAAGTACAGGTGTGGTACAGTATGTGGTGTCAGCATGAGAGTACAGGTGTGGTACAATATTAAGTGTCAGTCAGCATGAAAGTACAGGTGTGGTACAGTATATGGTGTCAGTCAGCATGAAAGTACAGGTGCGGTACAGTATGTGGTGTCAGTCAGCATGAAAGTACAGGTGTGGTACAGAATGTGGTGTCAGTCAGCATGAAATGACAGGTGTGGTACAGTATGTGGTGTCAGCATGAAAGTACAGGTGTGGTACAGTATGTGGTGTCAGTCAGCATGAAAGTACAGGTGTGGTACAGTATGTGGTGTCAGCATGAAAGTACAGGTGTGGTACAGTATGTGGTGTCAGTCAGCATGAAAGTACAGGTGTGGTACAGTATGTGGTGTCAGTCAGCATGAAAGTACAGGCGTGGTACAGTATGTGGTGTCAGTCAGCATGAAAGTACAGGTGTGGTACAGGATGTGGTGTCAGTCAGCATGAAAGTACAGGTGTGGTACAGTATGTGGTGTCAGTCAGCATGAAAGTACAGGTGTGGTACAGTATGTGGTGTCAGTCAGCATGAAAGTACAGGTTTGGTACAGTATGTGGTGTCAGTCAGCATGAAAGTACAGGTGTGGTACAGTATGTGGTGTCAGTCAGCATGAAAGTACAGGTGTGGTACAGGATGTGGTGTCAGTCAGCATGAAAGTACAGGTGTCGTACAGTATGTGGTGTCAGTCAGCATGAAAGTACAGGTGTGGTACAGGATGTGGTGTCAGTCAGCATGAAAGTACAGGTGTCGTACAGTATGTGGTGTCAGTCAGCATTAAAGTACAGGTGTGTTACAGTATGTGGTGTCAGTCAGCATGAAAGTACAGGTGTGGTACAGTTTGTGGTGTCAGTCAGCATGAAAGTACAGGTGTGGTACAGTATGTGGTGTCAGCATGAAAGTGCAGGTGTGGTACAGTATGTGGTGTCAGTCAGCATGAAAGTACAGGTGTGGTACAGTATGTGGTGTCAGCATAAAAGTACAGGTGTGGTACAGTATGTGGTGTCAGTATGAAATTACAGGTGTGGTACAGTATGTTGTGTCAGCATGAAAGTACAGGTGTGGTACAGTATGTGGTGTCAGCATGAAAGTGCAGGTGTGGTACAGTATGTGGTGTCAGTCAGCATGAAAGTACAGGTGTGGTACAGTATGTGGTGTCAGCATGAAAGTACAGGTGTGGTACAGTATGTGGTGTCAGTCAGCATGAAAGTACAGGTGTGGTACAGTTTGTGGTGTCAGCATGAAAGTACAGGTGTGGTACAGTATGTGGTGTCAGTCAGCATGACAGTACAGGTGTGGTACAGTATGTGGTGTCAGTCAGCATGAAAGTACAGGTGTGGTACAGTATGTGGTGTCAGCATGAAAGTACAGGTGTGGTACAGTATGTGGTGTCAGCATGAAAGTACAGGTGTGGTACAGTATGTGGTGTCAGTCAGCATGAAAGTACAGGTGTGGTACAGTATGTGGTGTAAGCATGAAAGTACAGGTGTGGTACAGTATGTGGTGTCAGCATGAAAGTACAGGTGTGGTACAGTATCTGGTGTCAGTCAGCATGAAAGTACAGGTGTGGTACAGTATGTGGTGTCAGCATGAAAGTACAAGTGTGGTACAGTATGTGGTGTCAGCATGAAAGTACACGTGTGGTACAGTATGTGGTGTCAGTCAGCATGAAAGTACAGGTGTGGTACAGTATGTGGTGTCTGCATGAAAGTACAGGTGTGGTACAGTATGTGGTGTCAGCATGAAAGTACAGGTGTGGTACAGTATGTGGTGTCAGTCAGCATGAAAGTACAGGTGTGGTACAGGATGTGGTGTCAGTCAGCATGAAAGTACAGGTGTGGTACAGTATGTGGTGTCAGTCAGCATGAAAGTACAGGTTTGGTACAGTATGTGGTGTCAGTATGAAAGTACAGGTGTGGTACAGTATGTGGTGTCAGCATGAAAGTGCAGGTGTGGTACAGTATGTGGTGTCAGTCAGCATGAAAGTACAGGTGTCGTACAGTATGTGGTGTCAGTCCGCATGAAAGTACAGGTGTTGTACAGTATGTGGTGTCAGCATGAAAGTACAGGTGTGGTACAGTATGTGGTGTCAGTCAGCATGAAAGTACAGGTGTGGTACAGTATGTGGTGTCAGTCAGCATGAAAGTACAGGTGTTGTACAGTATGTGGTGTCAGCATGAAAGTACAGGTGTGGTACAGTATGTGGTGTCAGTCAGCATGAAAGTACAGGTGTGGTACAGTTTGTGGTGTCAGCATGAAAGTACAGGTGTGGTACAGTATGTGGTGTCAGCATGAAAGTACACGTGTGGTACAGTATGTGGTGTCAGTCAGCATGAAAGTACAGGTGTGGTACAGTATGTGGTGTCAGCATGAAAGTACAGGTGTGGTACAGTATGTGGTGTCAGCATGAAAGTACAGGTGTGGTACAGTATGTGGTGTCACTCAGCATGAAAGTACAGGTGTGGTACAGTACGTGGTGTCAGTCAGCATGAAAGTACAGGTGTGGTACAGTATGTGGTGTCAGCATGAAAGTACAGGTGTGGTACAGAATGTGGTGTCAGTCAGCATGAAAGTACAGGTTTGGTACAGTTTTTGGTGTCAGCATGAAAGTACAGGTGTGGTACAGTATGTGGTGTCAGCATGAAAGAACAGGTGTGGTACAGTATGTGGTGTCAGCATGAAAGTACAGGTGTGGTACAGTATCTGGTGTCAGTCAGCATGAAAGTACAGGTGTGGTACAGTATGTGGTGTCAGCATGAAAGTACAGGTGTGGTACAGTATGTGGTGTCAGCATGAAAGTACAGGTGTGGTACAGTATGTGGTGTCAGCATGAAGGTACAGGTGTGGTACAGTATGTGGTGTCAGTCAGCATGACAGTACAGGTGTGGTACAGTATGTGGTGTCAGTCAGCATGAAAGTACAGGTGTGGTATAGTATCTGGTGTCAGTCAGCATGAAAGTACAGGTGTGTACAGTATGTGGTGTCAGCATGAAAGTACAGGTGTGGTACAGTATGTGGTGTCAGTCAGCATGAAAGTACAGGTGTGGTATAGTATGTGGTGTCATCATGAAAGTACAGGTGTGGTGCAGTATGTGGTGTCAGTCAGCATGAAAGTACAGGTGTGGTACAGTATGTGGTGTCAGTCAGCATGACAGTACAGGTGTGGTACATTATGTGGTGTCAGTCAGCATGAAAGTACAGGTGTGGTACAGTATGTGGTGTCAGCATGAAAGTACAGGTGTGGTACAGTATGTGGTGTCAGCATGAAAGTACAGGTGTGGTACAATATTAAGTGTCAGTCAGCATGAAAGTACAGGTGTGGTACAGTATATGGTGTCAGTCAGCATGAAAGTACAGGTGTGGTACAGTATGTGGTGTCAGTCAGCATGAAAGTACAGGTGTGGTACAGTATGTGGTGTCAGTCAGCATGAAAGTACAGGTGTGGTACAGTATGTGGTGTCAGCATGAAAGTACAGGTGTGGTACAGTATGTGGTGTCAGTCAGCATGAAAGTACAGGTGTGGTACAGTATGTGGTGTCAGTCAGCATGAAAGTACAGGTGTGGTACTGTATGTGGTGTCAGTCAGCGTGCAAGTACAGGTGTGGTACAGTATGTGGTGTCAGCATGAAAGTACAGGTGTGGTACAGTATGTGGTGTCAGTCAGCATGAAAGTACAGGTGTGGTACAGTATGTGGTGTCAGTCAGCATGAAAGTACAGGTGTGGTACAGTATGTGGTGTCAGTCAGCATGAAAGTACAGGTGTGGTATAGTATGTGGTGTCAGTCAGCATGAAAGTACAGGTGTGGTACAGTATGTGGTGTCAGTCAGCATGAACGTACAGGTGTGGTACAGTATGTGGTGTCAGTCAGCATGAAAGTACAGGTGTGGTACAGTATGTGGTGTCAGTCAGCATGAAAGTACAGGTGTGGTACAGTATGTGGTGTCAGCATGAAAGTACAGGTGTGGTACAGTATGTGGTGTCAGTCAGCATTAAAGTACAGTTGTGGTACAGTATGTGGTGTCAGTCAGCATGAAAGTACAGGTGTGGTACAGTATGTGGTGTCAGTCAGCATAAAAGTACAGGTGTGGTACAGTATGTGGTGTCAGTCAGCATGAAAGTACAGGTGTGGTACAGGATGTGGTGTCAGTCAGCATGAAAGTACAGGTGTGGTACAGGATGTGGTGTCAGTCAGCATGAAAGTACAGGTGTGGTACAGTATGTGGTGTCAGTCAGCATGAAAGTACAGGTTTGGTACAGTATGTGGTGTCAGTCAGCATGAAAGTACAGGTGTGGTACAGTATGTGGTGTCAGTCAGCATGAAAGTACAGGTGTGGTACAGGATGTGGTGTCAGTCAGCATGAAAGTACAGGTGTCGTACAGTATGTGGTGTCAGTCAGCATGAAAGTACAGGTGTGGTACAGGATGTGGTGTCAGTCAGCATGAAAGTACAGGTGTCGTACAGTATGTGGTGTCAGTCAGCATTAAAGTACAGGTGTGTTACAGTATGTGGTGTCAGTCAGCATGAAAGTACAGGTGTGGTACAGTTTGTGGTGTCAGTCAGCATGAAAGTACAGGTGTGGTACAGTATGTGGTGTCAGCATGAAAGTGCAGGTGTGGTACAGTATGTGGTGTCAGTCAGCATGAAATTACAGGTGTGGTACAGTATGTTGTGTCAGCATGAAAGTACAGGTGTGGTACAGTATGTGGTGTCAGCATGAAAGTGCAGGTGTGGTACAGTATGTGGTGTCAGTCAGCATGAAAGTACAGGTGTGGTACAGTATGTGGTGTCAGCATGAAAGTACAGGTGTGGTACAGTATGTGGTGTCAGTCAGCATGAAAGTACAGGTGTGGTACAGTATGTGGTGTCAGTCAGCATGAAAGTACAGGTGTGGTATAGTATGTGGTGTCATCATGAAAGTACAGGTGTAGTACAGTATGTGGTGTCAGCATGAAAGTACAGCCGTGGTACAGTATGTGGTGTCAGCATGAAAGTACAGGTGTGGTACAGTATGTGGTGTCAGCATGAAAGTACAGGTGTGGTGCAGTATGTGGTGTCAGCATGAAAGTACAGGTGTGGTCCAGTATGTGGTGTCAGTCAGCATGACAGTACAGGTGTGGTACATTATGTGGTGTCAGTCAGCATGAAAGTACAGGTGTGGTACAGTATGTGGTGTCAGCATGAAAGTACAGGTGTGGTACAGTATGTGGTGTCAGCATGAAAGTACAGGTGTGGTACAATATTAAGTGTCAGTCAGCATGAAAGTACAGGTGTGGTACAGTATATGGTGTCAGTCAGCATGAAAGTACAGGTGTGGTACAGTATGTGGTGTCAGTCAGCATGAAAGTACAGGTGTGGTACAGTATGTGGTGTCAGTCAGCATGAAAGTACAGGTGTGGTACAGTATGTGGTGTCAGCATGAAAGTACAGGTGTGGTACAGTATGTGGTGTCAGTCAGCATGAAAGTACAGGTGTGGTACAGTATGTGGTGTCAGTCAGCATGAAAGTACAGGTGTGGTACAGTATGTGGTGTCAGCATGACAGTACAGGTGTGGTACAGTATGTGGTGTCAGTCAGCATGACAGTACAGGTGTGGTACAGTATGTGGTGTCAGTCAGCGTGCAAGTACAGGTGTGGTACAGTATGTGGTGTCAGCATGAAAGTACAGGTGTGGTACAGTATGTGGTGTCAGTCAGCATGAAAGTACAGGTGTGGTACAGTATGTGGTGTCAGTCAGCATGAAAGTACAGGTGTGGTACAGTATGTGGTGTCAGTCAGCATGAAAGTACAGGTGTGGTATAGTATGTGGTGTCAGTCAGCATGAAAGTACAGGTGTGGTACAGGATGTGGTGTCAGTCAGCATGAAAGTACAGGTGTGGTACAGTATGTGGTGTCAGCATGAAAGTACAGGTGTGGTACAGTATGTGGTGTCAGCATGAAAGTACAGGTGTGGTACAGTATGTGGTGTCAGCATGAAAGTACAGGTGTGGTACAGTATGTGGTGTCAGTCAGCATGAAAGTACAGGTGTGGTACAGTATGTGGTGTCAGCATGAAAGTACAGGTGTGGTACAGTATGTGGTGTCAGTCAGCATGAAAGTACAGGTGTGGTACAGTATGTGGTGTCAGCATGAAAGTACAGGTGTGGTACAGTATGTGGTGTCAGCATGAAAGTACAGGTGTGGTACAGTATGTGGTGTCAGTCAGCATGAAAGTACAGGTGTGGTACAGTATGTGGTGTCAGTCAGCATGAAAGTACAGGTGTGGTACAGTATGTGGTGTCAGTCAGCATGAAAGTACAGGTGTGGTATAGTATGTGGTGTCAGTCAGCATGAAAGTACAGGTGTGGTACAGTATGTGGTGTCAGTCAGCATGAAAGTACAGGTGTGGTACAGTATGTGGTGTCAGTCAGCATGAAAGTACAGGTTTGGTACAGTATGTGGTGTCAGTCAGCATGAAAGTACAGGTGTGGTACAGTATGTGGTGTCAGTCAGCATGAAAGTACAGGTGTGGTACAGTTTGTGGTGTCAGTCAGCATGAAAGTACAGGTGTGGTACAGTATGTGGTGTCAGCATGACAGTACAGGTGTGGTACAGTATGTGGTGTCAGTCAGCATGAAAGTACAGGTGTGGTACAGTATGTGGTGTCAGTCAGCATGAAAGTACAGGTGTGGTACAGTTTGTGGTGTCAGTCAGCATGAAAGTACAGGTGTGGTACAGTATGTGGTGTCAGCATGAAAGTGCAGGTGTGGTACAGTATGTGGTGTCAGTCAGCATGAAAGTACAGGTGTGGTACAGTATGTGGTGTCAGTCAGCATAAAAGTACAGGTGTGGTACAGTATGTGGTGTCAGTATGAAAGTACAGGTGTGGTACAGTATGTTGTGTCAGCATGAAAGTACAGGTGTGGTACAGTATGTGGTGTCAGCATGAAAGTGCAGGTGTGGTACAGTATGTGGTGTCAGTCAGCATGAAAGTACAGGTGTGGTACAGTATGTGGTGTCAGCATGAAAGTACAGGTGTGGTACAGTATGTGGTGTCAGTCAGCATGAAAGTACAGGTGTGGTACAGTTTGTGGTGTCAGCATGAAAGTACAGGTGTGGTACAGTATGTGGTGTCAGTCAGCATGACAGTACAGGTGTGGTACAGTATGTGGTGTCAGTCAGCATGAAAGTACAGGTGTGGTACAGTATGTGGTGTCAGCATGAAAGTACAGGTGTGGTACAGTATGTGGTGTCAGTCAGCATGAAAGTACAGGTGTGGTACAGTATGTGGTGTCAGCATGAAAGTACAGGTGTGGTACAGTATGTGGTGTCAGTCAGCATGAAAGTGCAGGTGTGGTACAGTATGTGGTGTCAGTCAGCATGAAAGTACAGGTGTGGTACAGTATCTGGTGTCAGTCAGCATGAAAGTACAGGTGTGGTACAGTATGTGGTGTCAGTCAGCATGAAAGTACAGGTTTGGTACAGTATGTGGTGTCAGTCAGCATGAAAGTACAGGTGTGGTACAGTATGTGGTGTCAGTCAGCATGAAAGTACAGGTGTGGTACAGTTTGTGGTGTCAGTCAGCATGAAAGTACAGGTGTGGTACAGTATGTGGTGTCAGCATGACAGTACAGGTGTGGTACAGTATGTGGTGTCAGTCAGCATGAAAGTACAGGTGTGGTACAGTATGTGGTGTCAGTCAGCATGAAAGTACAGGTGTGGTACAGTTTGTGGTGTCAGTCAGCATGAAAGTACAGGTGTGGTACAGTATGTGGTGTCAGCATGAAAGTGCAGGTGTGGTACAGTATGTGGTGTCAGTCAGCATGAAAGTACAGGTGTGGTACAGTATGTGGTGTCAGTCAGCATAAAAGTACAGGTGTGGTACAGTATGTGGTGTCAGTATGAAATTACAGGTGTGGTACAGTATGTTGTGTCAGCATGAAAGTACAGGTGTGGTACAGTATGTGGTGTCAGCATGAAAGTGCAGGTGTGGTACAGTATGTGGTGTCAGTCAGCATGAAAGTACAGGTGTGGTACAGTATGTGGTGTCAGCATGAAAGTACAGGTGTGGTACAGTATGTGGTGTCAGTCAGCATGAAAGTACAGGTGTGGTACAGTTTGTGGTGTCAGCATGAAAGTACAGGTGTGGTACAGTATGTGGTGTCAGTCAGCATGACAGTACAGGTGTGGTACAGTATGTGGTGTCAGTCAGCATGAAAGTACAGGTGTGGTACAGTATGTGGTGTCAGCATGAAAGTACAGGTGTGGTACAGTATGTGGTGTCAGTCAGCATGAAAGTACAGGTGTGGTACAGGATGTGGTGTCAGTCAGCATGAAAGTACAGGTGTGGTACAGTATGTGGTGTCAGTCAGCATGAAAGTACAGGTGTGGTACAGTATGTGGTGTCAGTCAGCATGAAAGTACAGGTTTGGTACAGTATGTGGTGTCAGTCAGCATGAAAGTACAGGTGTGGTACAGTATGTGGTGTCAGTCAGCATGAAAGTACAGGTGTGGTACAGTTTGTGGTGTCAGTCAGCATGAAAGTACAGGTGTGGTGCAGTATGTGGTGTCAGCATGAAAGTACAGGTGTGGTCCAGTATGTGGTGTCAGTCAGCATGACAGTACAGGTGTGGTACATTATGTGGTGTCAGTCAGCATGAAAGTACAGGTGTGGTACAGTATGTGGTGTCAGCATGAAAGTACAGGTGTGGTACAGTATGTGGTGTCAGCATGAAAGTACAGGTGTGGTACAATATTAAGTGTCAGTCAGCATGAAAGTACAGGTGTGGTACAGTATATGGTGTCAGTCAGCATGAAAGTACAGGTGTGGTACAGTATGTGGTGTCAGTCAGCATGAAAGTACAGGTGTGGTACAGTATGTGGTGTCAGTCAGCATGAAAGTACAGGTGTGGTACAGTATGTGGTGTCAGCATGAAAGTACAGGTGTGGTACAGTATGTGGTGTCAGTCAGCATGAAAGTACAGGTGTGGTACAGTATGTGGTGTCAGTCAGCATGAAAGTACAGGTGTGGTACAGTATGTGGTGTCAGCATGACAGTACAGGTGTGGTACAGTATGTGGTGTCAGTCAGCATGACAGTACAGGTGTGGTACAGTATGTGGTGTCAGTCAGCGTGCAAGTACAGGTGTGGTACAGTATGTGGTGTCAGCATGAAAGTACAGGTGTGGTACAGTATGTGGTGTCAGTCAGCATGAAAGTACAGGTGTGGTACAGTATGTGGTGTCAGTCAGCATGAAAGTACAGGTGTGGTACAGTATGTGGTGTCAGTCAGCATGAAAGTACAGGTGTGGTATAGTATGTGGTGTCAGTCAGCATGAAAGTACAGGTGTGGTACAGGATGTGGTGTCAGTCAGCATGAAAGTACAGGTGTGGTACAGTATGTGGTGTCAGCATGAAAGTACAGGTGTGGTACAGTATGTGGTGTCAGCATGAAAGTACAGGTGTGGTACAGTATGTGGTGTCAGCATGAAAGTACAGGTGTGGTACAGTATGTGGTGTCAGTCAGCATGAAAGTACAGGTGTGGTACAGTATGTGGTGTCAGCATGAAAGTACAGGTGTGGTACAGTATGTGGTGTCAGTCAGCATGAAAGTACAGGTGTGGTACAGTATGTGGTGTCAGCATGAAAGTACAGGTGTGGTACAGTATGTGGTGTCAGCATGAAAGTACAGGTGTGGTACAGTATGTGGTGTCAGTCAGCATGAAAGTACAGGTGTGGTACAGTATGTGGTGTCAGTCAGCATGAAAGTACAGGTGTGGTACAGTATGTGGTGTCAGTCAGCATGAAAGTACAGGTGTGGTATAGTATGTGGTGTCAGTCAGCATGAAAGTACAGGTGTGGTACAGTATGTGGTGTCAGTCAGCATGAAAGTACAGGTGTGGTACAGTATGTGGTGTCAGTCAGCATGAAAGTACAGGTTTGGTACAGTATGTGGTGTCAGTCAGCATGAAAGTACAGGTGTGGTACAGTATGTGGTGTCAGTCAGCATGAAAGTACAGGTGTGGTACAGTTTGTGGTGTCAGTCAGCATGAAAGTACAGGTGTGGTACAGTATGTGGTGTCAGCATGACAGTACAGGTGTGGTACAGTATGTGGTGTCAGTCAGCATGAAAGTACAGGTGTGGTACAGTATGTGGTGTCAGTCAGCATGAAAGTACAGGTGTGGTACAGTTTGTGGTGTCAGTCAGCATGAAAGTACAGGTGTGGTACAGTATGTGGTGTCAGCATGAAAGTGCAGGTGTGGTACAGTATGTGGTGTCAGTCAGCATGAAAGTACAGGTGTGGTACAGTATGTGGTGTCAGTCAGCATAAAAGTACAGGTGTGGTACAGTATGTGGTGTCAGTATGAAAGTACAGGTGTGGTACAGTATGTTGTGTCAGCATGAAAGTACAGGTGTGGTACAGTATGTGGTGTCAGCATGAAAGTGCAGGTGTGGTACAGTATGTGGTGTCAGTCAGCATGAAAGTACAGGTGTGGTACAGTATGTGGTGTCAGCATGAAAGTACAGGTGTGGTACAGTATGTGGTGTCAGTCAGCATGAAAGTACAGGTGTGGTACAGTTTGTGGTGTCAGCATGAAAGTACAGGTGTGGTACAGTATGTGGTGTCAGTCAGCATGACAGTACAGGTGTGGTACAGTATGTGGTGTCAGTCAGCATGAAAGTACAGGTGTGGTACAGTATGTGGTGTCAGCATGAAAGTACAGGTGTGGTACAGTATGTGGTGTCAGTCAGCATGAAAGTACAGGTGTGGTACAGTATGTGGTGTCAGCATGAAAGTACAGGTGTGGTACAGTATGTGGTGTCAGTCAGCATGAAAGTGCAGGTGTGGTACAGTATGTGGTGTCAGTCAGCATGAAAGTACAGGTGTGGTACAGTATCTGGTGTCAGTCAGCATGAAAGTACAGGTGTGGTACAGTATGTGGTGTCAGTCAGCATGAAAGTACAGGTTTGGTACAGTATGTGGTGTCAGTCAGCATGAAAGTACAGGTGTGGTACAGTATGTGGTGTCAGTCAGCATGAAAGTACAGGTGTGGTACAGTTTGTGGTGTCAGTCAGCATGAAAGTACAGGTGTGGTACAGTATGTGGTGTCAGCATGACAGTACAGGTGTGGTACAGTATGTGGTGTCAGTCAGCATGAAAGTACAGGTGTGGTACAGTATGTGGTGTCAGTCAGCATGAAAGTACAGGTGTGGTACAGTTTGTGGTGTCAGTCAGCATGAAAGTACAGGTGTGGTACAGTATGTGGTGTCAGCATGAAAGTGCAGGTGTGGTACAGTATGTGGTGTCAGTCAGCATGAAAGTACAGGTGTGGTACAGTATGTGGTGTCAGTCAGCATAAAAGTACAGGTGTGGTACAGTATGTGGTGTCAGTATGAAATTACAGGTGTGGTACAGTATGTTGTGTCAGCATGAAAGTACAGGTGTGGTACAGTATGTGGTGTCAGCATGAAAGTGCAGGTGTGGTACAGTATGTGGTGTCAGTCAGCATGAAAGTACAGGTGTGGTACAGTATGTGGTGTCAGCATGAAAGTACAGGTGTGGTACAGTATGTGGTGTCAGTCAGCATGAAAGTACAGGTGTGGTACAGTTTGTGGTGTCAGCATGAAAGTACAGGTGTGGTACAGTATGTGGTGTCAGTCAGCATGACAGTACAGGTGTGGTACAGTATGTGGTGTCAGTCAGCATGAAAGTACAGGTGTGGTACAGTATGTGGTGTCAGCATGAAAGTACAGGTGTGGTACAGTATGTGGTGTCAGTCAGCATGAAAGTACAGGTGTGGTACAGGATGTGGTGTCAGTCAGCATGAAAGTACAGGTGTGGTACAGTATGTGGTGTCAGTCAGCATGAAAGTACAGGTGTGGTACAGTATGTGGTGTCAGTCAGCATGAAAGTACAGGTTTGGTACAGTATGTGGTGTCAGTCAGCATGAAAGTACAGGTGTGGTACAGTATGTGGTGTCAGTCAGCATGAAAGTACAGGTGTGGTACAGTTTGTGGTGTCAGTCAGCATGAAAGTACAGGTGTGGTACAGTATGTGGTGTCAGCATGAAAGTGCAGGTGTGGTACAGTATGTGGTGTCAGTCAGCATGAAAGTACAGGTGTGGTACAGTATTTGGTGTCAGTCAGCATAAAAGTACAGGTGTGGTACAGTATGTGGTGTCAGTATGAAATTACAGGTGTGGTACAGTATGTTGTGTCAGCATGAAAGTACAGGTGTGGTACAGTATGTGGTGTCAGCATGAAAGTACAGGTGTGGTACAGTATGTGGTGTCAGTCAGCATGAAAGTACAGGTGTGGTACAGTATGTGGTGTCAGTCAGCATGAAAGTACAGGTGTGGTACAGTATGTGGTGTCAGTCAGCATGAAAGTACAGGTGTGGTATAGTATGTGGTGTCAGTCAGCATGAAAGTACAGGTGTGGTACAGGATGTGGTGTCAGTCAGCATGAAAGTACAGGTGTGGTACAGTATGTGGTGTCAGCATGAAAGTACAGGTGTGGTACAGTATGTGGTGTCAGCATGAAAGTACAGGTGTGGTACAGTATGTGGTGTCAGCATGAAAGTACAGGTGTGGTACAGTATGTGGTGTCAGTCAGCATGAAAGTACAGGTGTGGTACAGTATGTGGTGTCAGCATGAAAGTACAGGTGTGGTACAGTATGTGGTGTCAGTCAGCATGAAAGTACAGGTGTGGTACAGTATGTGGTGTCAGCATGAAAGTACAGGTGTGGTACAGTATGTGGTGTCAGCATGAAAGTACAGGTGTGGTACAGTATGTGGTGTCAGTCAGCATGAAAGTACAGGTGTGGTACAGTATGTGGTGTCAGTCAGCATGAAAGTACAGGTGTGGTACAGTATGTGGTGTCAGTCAGCATGAAAGTACAGGTGTGGTATAGTATGTGGTGTCAGTCAGCATGAAAGTACAGGTGTGGTACAGTATGTGGTGTCAGTCAGCATGAAAGTACAGGTGTGGTACAGTATGTGGTGTCAGTCAGCATGAAAGTACAGGTGTGGTACAGTATGTGGTGTCAGCATGAAAGTACAGGTGTGGTACAGTATGTGGTGTCAGTCAGCATAAAAGTACAGGTGTGGTACAGTATGTGGTGTCAGTCAGCATGAAAGTACAGGTGTGGTACAGGATGTGGTGTCAGTCAGCATGAAAGTACAGGTGTGGTACAGTATGTGGTGTCAGTCAGCATGAAAGTACAGGTGTGGTACAGTATGTGGTGTCAGTCAGCATGAAAGTACAGGTTTGGTACAGTATGTGGTGTCAGTCAGCATGAAAGTACAGGTGTGGTACAGTATGTGGTGTCAGTCAGCATGAAAGTACAGGTGTGGTACAGTTTGTGGTGTCAGTCAGCATGAAAGTACAGGTGTGGTACAGTATGTGGTGTCAGCATGACAGTACAGGTGTGGTACAGTATGTGGTGTCAGTCAGCATGAAAGTACAGGTGTGGTACAGTATGTGGTGTCAGTCAGCATGAAAGTACAGGTGTGGTACAGTTTGTGGTGTCAGTCAGCATGAAAGTACAGGTGTGGTACAGTATGTGGTGTCAGCATGAAAGTGCAGGTGTGGTACAGTATGTGGTGTCAGTCAGCATGAAAGTACAGGTGTGGTACAGTATGTGGTGTCAGTCAGCATAAAAGTACAGGTGTGGTACAGTATGTGGTGTCAGTATGAAATTACAGGTGTGGTACAGTATGTTGTGTCAGCATGAAAGTACAGGTGTGGTACAGTATGTGGTGTCAGCATGAAAGTGCAGGTGTGGTACAGTATGTGGTGTCAGTCAGCATGAAAGTACAGGTGTGGTACAGTATGTGGTGTCAGCATGAAAGTACAGGTGTGGTACAGTATGTGGTGTCAGTCAGCATGAAAGTACAGGTGTGGTACAGTTTGTGGTGTCAGCATGAAAGTACAGGTGTGGTACAGTATGTGGTGTCAGTCAGCATGACAGTACAGGTGTGGTACAGTATGTGGTGTCAGTCAGCATGAAAGTACAGGTGTGGTACAGTATGTGGTGTCAGCATGAAAGTACAGGTGTGGTACAGTATGTGGTGTCAGTCAGCATGAAAGTACAGGTGTGGTACAGTATGTGGTGTCAGCATGAAAGTACAGGTGTGGTACAGTATGTGGTGTCAGCATGAAAGTACAGGTGTGGTACAGTATCTGGTGTCAGTCAGCATGAAAGTACAGGTGTGGTACAGTATGTGGTGTCAGCATGAAAGTACAGGTGTGGTACAGTATGTGGTGTCAGCATGAAAGTACACGTGTGGTACAGTATGTGGTGTCAGTCAGCATGAAAGTACAGGTGTGGTACAGTATGTGGTGTCAGCATGAAAGTACAGGTGTGGTACAGTATGTGGTGTCAGTCAGCATGAAAGTACAGGTGTGGTACAGTATGTGGTGTCAGCATGAAAGTACAGGTGTGGTACAGTATGTGGTGTCAGTCAGCATGAAAGTGCAGGTGTGGTACAGTATGTGGTGTCAGTCAGCATGAAAGTACAGGTGTGGTACAGTATGTGGTGTCAGCATGAAAGTACAGGTGTGGTACAGTATGTGGTGTCAGCATGAAAGTACAGGTGTGGTACAGTATGTGGTGTCAGTCAGCATGAAAGTACAGGTGTGGTACAGTATGTGGTGTCAGTATGAAAGTACAGGTGTGGTACAGTATGTGGTGTCAGCATGAAAGTACAGGTGTGGTGCAGTATGTGGTGTCAGTCAGCATGAAAGTACAGGTGTGGTCCAGTATGTGGTGTCAGTCAGCATGACAGTACAGGTGTGGTACATTATGTGGTGTCAGTCAGCATGAAAGTACAGGTGTGGTACAGTATGTGGTGTCAGCATGAAAGTACAGGTGTGGTACAGTATGTGGTGTCAGCATGAAAGTACAGGTGTGGTACAATATTAAGTGTCAGTCAGCATGAAAGTACAGGTGTGGTACAGTATATGGTGTCAGTCAGCATGAAAGTACAGGTGTGGTACAGTATGTGGTGTCAGTCAGCATGAAAGTACAGGTGTGGTACAGTATGTGGTGTCAGTCAGCATGAAAGTACAGGTGTGGTACAGTATGTGGTGTCAGCATGAAAGTACAGGTGTGGTACAGTATGTGGTGTCAGTCAGCATGAAAGTACAGGTGTGGTACAGTATGTGGTGTCAGTCAGCATGAAAGTACAGGTGTGGTACTGTATGTGGTGTCAGTCAGCGTGCAAGTACAGGTGTGGTACAGTATGTGGTGTCAGCATGAAAGTACAGGTGTGGTACAGTATGTGGTGTCAGTCAGCATGAAAGTACAGGTGTGGTACAGTATGTGGTGTCAGTCAGCATGAAAGTACAGGTGTGGTACAGTATGTGGTGTCAGTCAGCATGAAAGTACAGGTGTGGTACAGTATGTGGTGTCAGTCAGCATAAAAGTACAGGTGTGGTACAGTATGTGGTGTCAGTCAGCATGAAAGTACAGGTGTGGTACAGGATGTGGTGTCAGTCAGCATGAAAGTACAGGTGTGGTACAGTATGTGGTGTCAGTCAGCATGAAAGTACAGGTGTGGTACAGTATGTGGTGTCAGTCAGCATGAAAGTACAGGTTTGGTACAGTATGTGGTGTCAGTCAGCATGAAAGTACAGGTGTGGTACAGTATGTGGTGTCAGCCAGCATGAAAGTACAGGTGTGGTACAGTTTGTGGTGTCAGTCAGCATGAAAGTACAGGTATGGTACAGTATGTGGTGTCAGCATGACAGTACAGGTGTGGTACAGTATGTGGTGTCAGTCAGCATTAAAGTACAGGTGTGGTACAGTATGTGGTGTCAGCATGAAAGTGCAGGTGTGGTACAGTATGTGGTGTCAGTCAGCATGAAAGTACAGCTGTGGTACAGTATGTGGTGTCAGTCAGCATAAAAGTACAGGTGTGGTACAGTATGTGGTGTCAGTATGAAATTACAGGTGTGGTACAGTATGTTGTGTCAGCATGAAAGTACAGGTGTGGTACAGTATGTGGTGTCAGCATGAAAGTGCAGGTGTGGTACAGTATGTGGTGTCAGTCAGCATGAAAGTACAGGTGTGGTACAGTATGTGGTGTCAGCATGAAAGTACAGGTGTGGTACAGTATGTGGTGTCAGTCAGCATGAAAGTACAGGTGTGGTACAGTTTGTGGTGTCAGCATGAAAGTACAGGTGTGGTACAGTATGTGGTGTCAGTCAGCATGACAGTACAGGTGTGGTACAGTATGTGGTGTCAGTCAGCATGAAAGTACAGGTGTGGTACAGTATGTGGTGTCAGCATGAAAGTACAGGTGTGGTACAGTATGTGGTGTCAGCATGAAAGTACAGGTGTGGTACAGTATGTGGTGTCAGTCAGCATGAAAGTACAGGTGTGGTACAGTATGTGGTGTCAGCATGAAAGTACAGGTGTGGTACAGTATGTGGTGTCAGCATGAAAGTACAGGTGTGGTACAGTATCTGGTGTCAGTCAGCATGAAAGTACAGGTGTGGTACAGTATGTGGTGTCAGCATGAAAGTACAGGTGTGGTACAGTATGTGGTGTCAGCATGAAAGTACACGTGTGGTACAGTATGTGGTGTCAGTCAGCATGAAAGTACAGGTGTGGTACAGTATGTGGTGTCAGCATGAAAGTACAGGTGTGGTACAGTATGTGGTGTCAGCATGAAAGTACAGGTGTGGTACAGTATGTGGTGTCAGCATGAAAGTACAGGTGTGGTGCAGTATGTGGTGTCAGTCAGCATGAAAGTACAGGTGTGGTCCAGTATGTGGTGTCAGTCAGCATGACAGTACAGGTGTGGTACAGTATGTGGTGTCAGTCAGCATGAAAGTACAGGTGTGGTACAGTATGTGGTGTCAGCATGAAAGTACAGGTGTGGTACAGTATGTGGTGTCAGTCAGCATGAAAGTACAGGTGTGGTACAGGATGTGGTGTCAGCATGAAAGTACAGGTGTGGTACAGTATGTGGTGTCAGTCAGCATGAAAGTACAGGTGTGGTACAGTATGTGGTGTCAGTCAGCATGAAAGTACAGGTGTGGTACAGAATGCGGTGTCAGTCAGCATGAAAGTACAGGTGTGGTACAGTATGTGGTGTCAGTCAGCATGAAAGTACAGGTGTGGTACAGTATGTGGTGTCAGTCAGCATGAAAGTACAGGTGTGGTGCAGTATGTGGTGTCAGTCAGCATGAAAGTACAGGTGTGGTACAGTATGTGGTGTCAGTCAGCATGAAAGTACAGGTGTGGTACAGGATGTGGTGTCAGTCAGCATGAAAGTACAGGTGTGGTACAGTATGTGGTGTCAGTCAGCATGAAAGTACAGGTATGGTACAGTATATGGTGTCAGCATGAAAGTACAGGTGTGGTACAGTATGTGGTTGCAGCATGAAAGTGCAGGTGTGGTACAGTATGTGGTGTCAGTCAGCATGAAAGTACAGGTGTGGTACAGTATATGGTGTCAGTCAGCATGAAAGGACAGGTGTGGTACAGTATGTGGTGTCAGCATGAAAGTACAGGTGTGGTACAGAATGTGGTGTCAGTCAGCATGAAAGTACAGGTGTGGTACAGTATGTGGTGTCAGTCAGCATGAAAGTACAGGTGTGGTACAGTATGTGGTGTCAGTCAGCATGAAAGCACAGGTGTGTACAGTATGTGGTGTCAGTCAGCATGAAAGTACAGGTGTGGTAAAGTATGTGGTGTCAGTCAGCATGAAAGTACAGGTGTGGTACAGTATGTGGTGTCAGCATGAAAGTACAGGTGTGGTACAGTATGTGGTGTCAGCATGAAAGTACAGGTGTGGTACAGTATGTGGTGTCAGTCAGCATGAAAGTACAGGTGTGGTACAGTATGTGGTGTCAGCATGAAAGTACAGGTGTGGTACAGTATGTGGTGTCAGCATGACAGTACAGGTGTGGTACAGTATGTGGTGTCAGTCAGCATGAAAGTACAGGTGTGGTACAGTATGTGGTGTCAGCATGAAAGTACAGGTGTGGTACAGTATGTGGTGTCAGCATGAAAGTACACGTGTGGTACAGTATGTGGTGTCAGTCAGCATGAAAGTACAGGTGTGGTACAGTATGTGGTGTCAGCATGAAAGTACAGGTGTGGTACAGTATGTGGTGTCAGCATGAAAGTACAGGTGTGCTACAGTATGTGGTGTCAGCATGAAAGTACAGGTGTGGTGCAGTATGTGGTGTCAGTCAGCATGAAAGTACAGGTGTGGTCCAGTATGTGGTGTCAGTCAGCATGACAGTACAGGTGTGGTACAGTATGTGGTGTCAGTCAGCATGAAAGTACAGGTGTGGTACAGTATGTGGTGTCAGCATGAAAGTACAGGTGTGGTACAGTATGTGGTGTCAGTCAGCATGAAAGTACAGGTGTGGTACAGGATGTGGTGTCAGCATGAAAGTACAGGTGTGGTACAGTATGTGGTGTCAGTCAGCATGAAAGTACAGGTGTGGTACAGTATGTGGTGTCAGTCAGCATGAAAGTACAGGTGTGGTACAGAATGTGGTGTCAGTCAGCATGAAAGTACAGGTGTGGTACAGTATGTGGTGTCAGTCAGCATGAAAGTACAGGTGTGGTACAGTATGTGGTGTCAGTCAGCATGAAAGTACAGGTGTGGTAAAGTATGTGGTGTCAGTCAGCATGAAAGTACAGGTGTGGTACAGTATGTGGTGTCAGTCAGCATGAAAGTACAGGTGTGGTACAGGATGTGTTGTCAGTCAGCATGAAAGTACAGGTGTGGTACAGTATGTGGTGTCAGTCAGCATGAAAGTACAGGTGTGGTACAGTATATGGTGTCAGCATGAAAGTACAGGTGTGGTACAGTATGTGGTGTCAGCATGAAAGTGCAGGTGTGGTACAGTATGTGGTGTCAGTCAGCATGAAAGTACAGGTGTGGTACAGTATGTGGTGTCAGCTTGAAAGTACAGGTGTGGTACAGAATGTGGTGTCAGTCAGCATGAAAGTACAGGTGTGGTACAGTTTGTGGTGTCAGCATGAAAGTACAGGTGTGGTACAGTATGTGGTGTCAGTCAGCATGAAAGTACAGGTGTGGTACAGTATGTGGTGTCAGTCAGCATGAAAGCACAGGTGTGTACAGTATGTGGTGTCAGTCAGCATGAAAGTACAGGTGTGGTAAAGTATGTGGTGTCAGTCAGCATGAAAGTACAGGTGTGGTACAGTATGTGGTGTCAGCATGAAAGTACAGGTGTGGTACAGTATGTGGTGTCAGCATGAAAGTACAGGTGTGGTACAGAATATGGTGTGAGTCAGCATGAAAGTACAGGTGTGGTACAGTTTTTGGTGTCAGCATGAAAGTACAGGTGTGGTACAGTATGTGGTGTCAGCATGAAAGTACAGGTGTGGTACAGTATGTGGTGTCAGCATGAAAGAACAGGTGTGGTACAGTATGTGGTGTCAGCATGAAAGTACAGGTGTGGTACAGTATGTGGTGTCAGCATGAAAGTACAGGTGTGGTACAGGATGTGGTGTCAGTCAGCATGAAAGTACAGGTGTGGTACAGTATGTGGTGTCAGTCAGCATGAAAGTACAGGTGTGGTACAGTATGTGGTGTCAGTCAGCATGAAAATACAGGTGTGGTACAGTATGTGGTGTCAGTCAGCATGAAAGTACAGGTGTGGTACAGTATGTGGTGTCAGTCAGCATGAAAGTACAGGTGTGGTACAGGATGTGGTGTCAGTCAGCATGAAAGTACAGGTGTCGTACAGTATGTGGTGTCAGTCAGCATGAAAGTACAGGTGTGGTACAGGATGTGGTGTCAGTCAGCATGAAAGTACAGGTGTCGTACAGTATGTGGTGTCAGTCAGCATGAAAGTACAGGTGTGGTACAGTATGTGGTGTCAGTCAGCATGAAAGTACAGGTGTGGTACAGTTTGTGGTGTCAGTCAGCATGAAAGTACAGGTGTGGTACAGTATGTGGTGTCAGCATGAAAGTGCAGGTGTGGTACAGTATGTGGTGTCAGTCAGCATGAAAGTACAGGTGTGGTACAGTATGTGGTGTCAGTCAGCATAACAGTACAGGTGTGGTACAGTATGTGGTGTCAGCATGAAAGTACAGGTGTGGTACAGTATGTGGTGTCAGTATGAAATTACAGGTGTGGTACAGTATGTTGTGTCAGCATGAAAGTACAGGTGTGGTACAGTATGTGGTGTCAGCATGAAAGTGCAGGTGTGGTACAGTATGTGGTGTCAGTCAGCATGAAAGTACAGGTGTGGTACAGTATGTGGTGTCAGCATGAAAGTACAGGTGTGGTACAGTATGTGGTGTCAGTCAGCATGAAAGTACAGGTGTGGTACAGTTTGTGGTGTCAGCATGAAAGTACAGGTGTGGTACAGTATGTGGTGTCAGTCAGCATGACAGTACAGGTGTGGTACAGTATGTGGTGTCAGTCAGCATGAAAGTACAGGTGTGGTACAGTATGTGGTGTCAGCATGAAAGTACAGGTGTGGTACAGTATGTGGTGTCAGCATGAAAGTACAGGTGTGGTACAGTATGTGGTGTCAGTCAGCATGAAAGTACAGGTGTGGTACAGTATGTGGTGTCAGCATGAAAGTACAGGTGTGGTACAGTATCTGGTGTCAGTCAGCATGAAAGTACAGGTGTGGTACAGTATGTGGTGTCAGCATGAAAGTACAGGTGTGGTACAGTATGTGGTGTCAGCATGAAAGTACACGTGTGGTACAGTATGTGGTGTCAGCATGAAAGTACAGGTGTGGTACATTATGTGGTGTCAGCATGAAAGTACAGGTGTGGTGCAGTATGTGGTGTCAGTCAGCATGAAAGTACAGGTGTGGTCCAGTATGTGGTGTCAGTCAGCATGACAGTACAGGTGTGGTACAGTATGTGGTGTCAGTCAGCATGAAAGTACAGGTGTGGTACAGTATGTGGTGTCAGCATGAAAGTACAGGTGTGGTACAGTATGTGGTGTCAGTCAGCATGAAAGTACAGGTGTGGTACAGTATATGGTGTCAGCATGAAAGTACAGGTGTGGTACAGTATGTGGTGTCAGCATGAAAGTGCAGGTGTGGTACAGTATGTGGTGTCAGTCAGCATGAAAGTACAGGTGTGGTACAGTATGTGGTGTCAGCATGAAAGTACAGGTGTGGTACAGAATGTGGTGTCAGTCAGCATGAAAGTACAGGTGTGGTACAGTTTGTGGTGTCAGCATGAAAGTACAGGTGTGGTACAGGATGTGGTGTCAGTCAGCATGAAAGTACAGGTGTGGTACAGTATGTGGTGTCAGTCAGCATGAAAGCACAGGTGTGTACAGTATGTGGTGTCAGTCAGCATGAAAGTACAGGTGTGGTAAAGTATGTGGTGTCAGTCAGCATGAAAGTACAGGTGTGGTACAGTATGTGGTGTCAGCATTAAAGTACAGGTGTGGTACAGTATGTGGTGTCAGCATGAAAGTACAGGTGTGGTACAGTATGTGGTGTCAGCATGAAAGTACAGGTGTGGTGCAGTATGTGGTGTCAGTCAGCATGAAAGTACAGGTGTGGTCCAGTATGTGGTGTCAGTCAGCATGACAGTACAGGTGTGGTACAGTATGTGGTGTCAGTCAGCATGAAAGTACAGGTGTGGTACAGTATGTGGTGTCAGCATGAAAGTACAGGTGTGGTACAGTATGTGGTGTCAGTCAGCATGAAAGTACAGGTGTGGTACAGGATGTGGTGTCAGCATGAAAGTACAGGTGTGGTACAGTATGTGGTGTCAGTCAGCATGAAAGTACAGGTGTGGTACAGTATGTGGTGTCAGTCAGCATGAAAGTACAGGTGTGGTACAGAATGTGGTGTCAGTCAGCATGAAAGTACAGGTGTGGTACAGTATGTGGTGTCAGTCAGCATGAAAGTACAGGTGTGGTACAGTATGTGGTGTCAGTCAGCATGAAAGTACAGGTGTGGTAAAGTATGTGGTGTCAGTCAGCATGAAAGTACAGGTGTGGTACAGTATGTGGTGTCAGTCAGCATGAAAGTACAGGTGTGGTACAGGATGTGTTGTCAGTCAGCATGAAAGTACAGGTGTGGTACAGTATGTGGTGTCAGTCAGCATGAAAGTACAGGTGTGGTACAGTATATGGTGTCAGCATGAAAGTACAGGTGTGGTACAGTATGTGGTGTCAGCATGAAAGTGCAGGTGTGGTACAGTATGTGGTGTCAGTCAGCATGAAAGTACAGGTGTGGTACAGTATGTGGTGTCAGCATGAAAGTACAGGTGTGGTACAGAATGTGGTGTCAGTCAGCATGAAAGTACAGGTGTGGTACAGTTTGTGGTGTCAGCATGAAAGTACAGGTGTGGTACAGTATGTGGTGTCAGTCAGCATGAAAGTACAGGTGTGGTACAGTATGTGGTGTCAGTCAGCATGAAAGCACAGGTGTGTACAGTATGTGGTGTCAGTCAGCATGAAAGTACAGGTGTGGTAAAGTATGTGGTGTCAGTCAGCATGAAAGTACAGGTGTGGTACAGTATGTGGTGTCAGCATGAAAGTACAGGTGTGGTACAGTATGTGGTGTCAGCATGAAAGTACAGGTGTGGTACAGAATATGGTGTCAGTCAGCATGAAAGTACAGGTGTGGTACAGTTTTTGGTGTCAGCATGAAAGTACAGGTGTGGTACAGTATGTGGTGTCAGCATGAAAGTACAGGTGTGGTACAGTATGTGGTGTCAGCATGAAAGAACAGGTGTGGTACAGTATGTGGTGTCAGCATGAAAGTACAGGTGTGCTACAGTATGTGGTGTCAGCATGAAAGTACAGGTGTGGTGCAGTATGTGGTGTCAGTCAGCATGAAAGTACAGGTGTGGTCCAGTATGTGGTGTCAGTCAGCATGACAGTACAGGTGTGGTACAGTATGTGGTGTCAGTCAGCATGAAAGTACAGGTGTGGTAAAGTATGTGGTGTCAGCATGAAAGTACAGGTGTGGTACAGTATGTGGTGTCAGTCAGCATGAAAGTACAGGTGTGGTACAGGATGTGGTGTCAGCATGAAAGTACAGGTGTGGTACAGTATGTGGTGTCAGTCAGCATGAAAGTACAGGTGTGGTACAGTATGTGGTGTCAGTCAGCATGAAAGTACAGGTGTGGTACAGAATGTGGTGTCAGTCAGCATGAAAGTACAGGTGTGGTACAGTATGTGGTGTCAGTCAGCATGAAAGTACAGGTGTGGTACAGTATGTGGTGTCAGTCAGCATGAAAGTACAGGTGTGGTACAGTATGTGGTGTCAGTCAGCATGAAAGTACAGGTGTGGTACAGTATGTGGTGTCAGTCAGCATGAAAGTACAGGTGTGGTAAAGGATGTGTTGTCAGTCAGCATGAAAGTACAGGTGTGGTACAGTATGTGGTGTCAGTCAGCATGAAAGTACAGGTGTGGTACAGTTTGTGGTGTCAGTCAGCATGAAAGTACAGGTGTGGTACAGTATGTGGTGTCAGCATGAAAGTGCAGGTGTGGTACAGTATGTGGTGTCAGTCAGCATGAAAGTACAGGTGTGGTACAGTATGTGGTGTCAGTCAGCATAACAGTACAGGTGTGGTACAGTATGTGGTGTCAGCATGAAAGTACAGGTGTGGTACAGTATGTGGTGTCAGTATGAAATTACAGGTGTGGTACAGTATGTTGTGTCAGCATGAAAGTACAGGTGTGGTACAGTATGTGGTGTCAGCATGAAAGTGCAGGTGTGGTACAGTATGTGGTGTCAGTCAGCATGAAAGTACAGGTGTGGTACAGTATGTGGTGTCAGCATGAAAGTACAGGTGTGGTACAGTATGTGGTGTCAGTCAGCATGAAAGTACAGGTGTGGTACAGTTTGTGGTGTCAGCATGAAAGTACAGGTGTGGTACAGTATGTGGTGTCAGTCAGCATGACAGTACAGGTGTGGTACAGTATGTGGTGTCAGTCAGCATGAAAGTACAGGTGTGGTACAGTATGTGGTGTCAGCATGAAAGTACAGGTGTGGTACAGTATGTGGTGTCAGCATGAAAGTACAGGTGTGGTACAGTATGTGGTGTCAGTCAGCATGAAAGTACAGGTGTGGTACAGTATGTGGTGTCAGCATGAAAGTACAGGTGTGGTACAGTATGTGGTGTCAGCATGAAAGTACAGGTGTGGTACAGTATCTGGTGTCAGTCAGCATGAAAGTACAGGTGTGGTACAGTATGTGGTGTCAGCATGAAAGTACAGGTGTGGTACAGTATGTGGTGTCAGCATGAAAGTACACGTGTGGTACAGTATGTGGTGTCAGCATGAAAGTACAGGTGTGGTACAGTATGTGGTGTCAGCATGAAAGTACAGGTGTGGTGCAGTATGTGGTGTCAGTCAGCATGAAAGTACAGGTGTGGTCCAGTATGTGGTGTCAGTCAGCATGACAGTACAGGTGTGGTACAGTATGTGGTGTCAGTCAGCATGAAAGTACAGGTGTGGTACAGTATGTGGTGTCAGCATGAAAGTACAGGTGTGGTACAGTATGTGGTGTCAGTCAGCATGAAAGTACAGGTGTGGTACAGTATGTGGTGTCAGTCAGCATGAAAGTACAGGTGTTGTACAGTATGTGGTGTCAGTCAGCATGAAAGTACAGGTGTGGTACAGTATATGGTGTCAGTCAGCATGAAAGTGCAGGTGTGGTACAGTATGTGGTGTCAGTCAGCATGAAAGTACAGGTGTTGTACAGTATGTGGTGTCAGTCAGCATGAAAGTACAGGTGTGGTACAGTATATGGTGTCAGCATGAAAGTACAGGTGTGGTACAGTATGTGGTGTAAGCATGAAAGTGCAGGTGTGGTACAGTATGTGGTGTCAGTCAGCATGAAAGTACAGGTGTGGTACAGTATGTGGTGTCAGCATGAAAGTACAGGTGTGGTACAGAATGTGGTGTCAGTCAGCATGAAAGTACAGGTGTGGTACAGTTTGTGGTGTCAGCATGAAAGTACAGGTGTGGTACAGTATGTGGTGTCAGTCAGCATGAAAGTACAGGTGTGGTACAGTATGTGGTGTCAGTCAGCATGAAAGCACAGGTGTGTACAGTATGTGGTGTCAGTCAGCATGAAAGTACAGGTGTGGTACAGTATGTGGTGTCAGCATGAAAGTACAGGTGTGGTACAGTATGTGGTGTCAGTCAGCATGAAAGTACAGGTGTGGTACAGTATGTGGTGTCAGTCAGCATGAAAGTACAGGTGCGGTACAGTATGTGGTGTCAGTCAGCATGAAAGTACAGGTGTGGTACATTATGTGGTGTCAGTCAGCATGAAAGTACAGGTGTGGTACAGTATGTGGTGTCAGTCAGCATGAAAGCACAGGTGTGTACAGTATGTGGTGTCAGTCAGCATGAAAGTACAGGTGTGGTAAAGTATGTGGTGTCAGTCAGCATGAAAGTACAGGTGTGGTACAGTATGTGGTGTCAGCATGAAAGTACAGGTGTGGTACAGTATGTGGTGTCAGCATGAAAGTACAGGTGTGGTACAGTATGTGGTGTCAGTCAGCATGAAAGTACAGGTGTGGTACAGGATGTGGTGTCAGCATGAAAGTACAGGTGTGGTACAGTATGTGGTGTCAGCATGAAAGTACAGGTGTGGTACAGTATGTGGTGTCAGTCAGCATGACAGTACAGGTGTGGTACAGTATGTGGTGTCAGCATGAAAGTACAGGTGTGGTACAGTATGTGGTGTCAGCATGAAAGTACACGTGTGGTACAGTATGTGGTGTCAGTCAGCATGAAAGTACAGGTGTGGTACAGTATGTGGTGTCAGCATGAAAGTACAGGTGTGGTACAGTATGTGGTGTCAGCATGAAAGTACAGGTGTGCTACAGTATGTGGTGTCAGCATGAAAGTACAGGTGTGGTGCAGTATGTGGTGTCAGTCAGCATGAAAGTACAGGTGTGGTCCAGTATGTGGTGTCAGTCAGCATGACAGTACAGGTGTGGTACAGTATGTGGTGTCAGTCAGCATGAAAGTACAGGTGTGGACAGTATGTGGTGTCAGCATGAAAGTACAGGTGTGGTACAGTATGTGGTGTCAGTCAGCATGAAAGTACAGGTGTAGTACAGTATGTGGTGTCAGCATGAAAGTACAGGTGTGGTACAGTATGTGGTGGCAGCATGAAAGTACAGGTGTGGTACAGTATGTGGTGGCAGCATGAAAGTACAGGTGTGGTACAGTATGTGGTGGCAGCATGAAAGTACAGGTGTGGTACAGTATGTGGTGGCAGCATGAAAGTACAGGTGTGGTACAGTATGTGGTGTCAGTCAGCATGAAAGTACAGGTGTAGTACAGTATGTGGTGTCAGCATGAAAGTACAGGTGTGGTACAGTATGTGGTGGCAGCATGAAAGTACAGGTGTGGTACAGTATGTGGTGGCAGCATGAAAGTACAGGTGTGGTACAGTATGTGGTGTCAGTCAGCATGAAAGTACAGGTGTGGTACAGTATGTGGTGTCAGTCAGCATGAAAGTACAGGTGTGGTACAGAATGTGGTGTCAGTCAGCATGAAAGTACAGGTGTGGTACAGTATGTGGTGTCAGTCAGCATGAAAGTACAGGTGTGGTACAGTATGTGGTGTCAGTCAGCATGAAAGTACAGGTGTGGTACAGTATGTGGTGTCAGTCAGCATGAAAGTACAGGTGTGGTACAGTATGTGGTGTCAGTCAGCATGAAAGTACAGGTGTGGTACAGGATGTGTTGTCAGTCAGCATGAAAGTACAGGTGTGGTACAGCATGTGGTGTCAGTCAGCATGAAAGTACAGGTGTGGTACAGTATATGGTGTCAGCATGAAAGTACAGGTGTGGTACAGTATGTGGTGTCAGCATGAAAGTGCAGGTGTGGTACAGTATGTGGTGTCAGTCAGCATGAAAGTACAGGTGGGGTACAGTATGTGGTGTCAGCATGAAAGTACAGGTGTGGTACAGAATGTGGTGTCAGTCAGCATGAAAATACAGGTGTGGTACAGTTTGTGGTGTCAGCATGAAAGTACAGGTGTGGTACAGTATGTGGTGTCAGTCAGCATGAAAGTACAGGTGTGGTACAGTATGTGGTGTCAGTCAGCATGAAAGCACAGGTGTGTACAGTATGTGGTGTCAGTCAGCATGAAAGTACAGGTGTGGTAAAGTATGTGGTGTCAGTCAGCATGAAAGTACAGGTGTGGTACAGTATGTGGTGTCAGCATGAAAGTACAGGTGTGGTACAGTATGTGGTGTCAGTCAGCATGAAAGTACAGGTGTGGTACAGTATGTGGTGTCAGCATGAAAGTACAGGTGTGGTACAGAATATGGTGTCAGTCAGCATGAAAGTACAGGTGTGGTACAGTTTTTGGTGTCAGCATGAAAGTACAGGTGTGGTACAGTATGTGGTGTCAGCATGAAAGTACAGGTGTGGTACAGTATGTGGTGTCAGCATGAAAGAACAGGTGTGGTACAGTATGTGGTGTCAGCATGAAAGTACAGGTGTGGTACAGTATGTGGTGTCAGCATGAAAGTACAGGTGTGCTACAGTATGTGGTGTCAGCATGAAAGTACAGGTGTGGTACAGTATGTGGTGTCAGTCAGCATGAAAGTACAGGTGTGGTACAGTATGTGGTGTCAGTCAGCATGAAAGCACAGGTGTGTACAGTATGTGGTGTCAGTCAGCATGAAAGTACAGGTGTGGTAAAGTATGTGGTGTCAGTCAGCATGAAAGTACAGGTGTGGTACAGTATGTGGTGTCAGCATGAAAGTACAGGTGTGGTACAGTATGTGGTGTCAGTCAGCATGAAAGTACAGGTGTGGTACAGTATGTGGTGTCAGCATGAAAGTACAGGTGTGGTACAGAATATGGTGTCAGTCAGCATGAAAGTACAGGTGTGGTACAGTTTTTGGTGTCAGCATGAAAGTACAGGTGTGCTACAGTATGTGGTGTCAGCATGAAAGTACAGGTGTGGTACAGTATGTGGTGTCAGCATGAAAGTACAGGTGTGGTACAGTATGTGGTGTCAGTCAGCATGAAAGTACAGGTGTGGTACAGTATGTGGTGTCAGTCAGCATGAAAGTACAGGTGTGGTACAGTATGTGGTGTCAGTCAGCATGAAAGTACAGGTGTGGTACAGTATGTGGTGTCAGTCAGCATGAAAGTACAGGTGTGGTACAGTATGTGGTGTCAGCATGAAAGCACAGGTGTAGTACAGTATGTGGTGTCAGTCAGCATGAAAGTACAGGTGTGGTACAGTATGTGGTGTCAGCATGAAAGTACAGGTGTGGTACAGTATGTGGTGTCAGCATGAAAGTACAAGTGTGGTACAGTATGTGGTGTCAGCATGAAAGTACAGGTGTGGTACAGAATGTGGTGTCAGCATGAAAGTACAGGTGTAGTACAGTATGTGGTGGCAGTCAGCATGAAAGTACAGGTATGGTAAAGTATGTGGTTTCAGTCAGCATGAAAGTACAGGTGTGGTAAAGTATGTGGTTTCAGTCAGCATGAAAGTACAGGTGTGGTACAGTATGTGGTGTCAGTCAGCATGAAAGTACAGGTGTGGTACAGTATGTGATGTCAGTCAGCATGAAAGTACAGGTGTGGTACAGTATGTGGTGTCAGTCAGCATGAAAGTACAGGTGTGGTACAGTATGTGGTGTCAGTCAGCATGAAAGTACAGGTGTGGTACAGTATGTTGGCCAGTCAGCATGAAAGTACAGGTGTGGTAAAGTATGTGGTGTCAGTCAGCATGAAAGTACAGGTGTGGTACAGTATGTGGTCTCAGCATGAAAGTACAGGTGTGGTACAGTATGTGGTGTCAGCATTAAAGTACAGGTGTGGTACAGTATGTGGTGTCAGCATGAAAGTACAGTTGTGGTACAGTATGTGGTGTCAGTCAGCATGAAAGTACAGGTTTGGTACAGTATGTGGTGTCAGTCAGCATGAAAGTACAGGTGTGGTACAGTATGTGATGTCAGTCAGCATGAAAGTACAGGTGTGGTACAGTATGTGGTGTCAGTCAGCATGAAAGTACAGGTGTGGTACAGTATGTGGTGTCAGCATGAAAGTACAGGTGTGGTACAATATGTGGTGTCAGCATGAAAGTACAGGTGTGGTACAGTATGTGGTGTCAGTCAGCATGAAAGTACAGGTGTGGTACAGTATGTGGTGTCAGCATGAAAGTACAGGTGTGGTACAGTATGTGGTGTCAGCATGAAAGTACAGGTGTGGTACAGTATGTGGTGTCAGCATGAAAGTACAGGTGTGGTACAGTATGTGGTGTCAGCATGAAAGTACAGGTGTAGTACAGTATGTGGTGTCAGTCAGCATGAAAGTACAGGTGTGCTACAGTATGTGGTGTCAGTCAGCATGAAAGTACAGGTGTGGTATGGTATGTGGTGTCAGCATGAAAGTACAGGTGTGGTACAGTATGTGGTGTCAGCATGAAAGTACAGGTGTGGTACAGTATGTGGTGTCAGCATGAAAGTACAGGTGTGGTACAGTATGTGGTGTCAGTCAGCATGAAAGTACTGGTGTGGTACAGTATGTGGTGTCAGTCAGCATGAAAGTACAGGTGTGGTACAGTATGTGGTGTCAGCATGAAAGTACAGGTATGGTACAGTATGTGGTGTCAGTCAGCATGAAAGTACAGGTGTGGTACAGTATGTGGTGTCAGTCAGCATGAAAGTACATGTGTGGTACAGTATGTGGTGTCAGCATGAAAGTACAGGTGTAGTACAGTATGTGGTGTCAGTCAGCATGAAAGTACAGGTGTGGTACAGTGTGTGGTGTCAGTCAGCATGAAAGTACAGGTATGGTACAGTATGTGGTGTCAGCATGAAAGTACAGGTGTGGTACAGTATGTGGTGTCAGTCAGCATAAAAGTACAGGTGTGGTACAGTATGTGGTGTCAAAATGAAAGTACAGGTGTGGTACAGTATGTGGTGTCAGTCAGCATGAAAGTACAGGTGTGGTACAGTATGTGGTGTCAGTCAGCATGAAAGTACAGGTACACATCAAATTGTGGTCACACTTGGCCATCTTTGTCCAACTTTTGTCATGCCAAATTTTGTGTTGACCAAAACCTGACCAAAGTTGGCAAATTTGATATCTACCAGACCTGACCGATTTGGTCCAAGGATGTGTTTGTGTTTGTACATGACAACATGTTTAACCTGATCAAGATGCTGTTTGTCAAATATGTGGGTATATGCAATGGTTATAATTTTAAAATCTTACTTACGAGAAATGTTTCAAGGTTTTGTTTTGTGCCTTGGCAGTTTCCAGCTTCTTCTTAGTCTCAGTGCTGAATGTAGAGGCACCCAACCTGTTGATGAGATGAAACCTTTCTTAGATTATTTAGCGTTGTTTCATTGTTTGTGAATATAATTGTTCTGCCATACTTTATTATTGCTTAATATATTGATATATGTTTGAGAAAGATAAAATTGTAAAGGTTGTTTTTATTAATGTAGAAGAAAACACCAGCTGACCCTTAGACTAGTTGCTTAATATAGCAACCAATTGATTTAAATATGGAAAGCTTGTGATTTTTGATAAAAGGTATTTCTGTAATACACATGCTGCACCCAAACATTAAATAGACATGCTGCACCCAAACATTAATTACACATAATGTATTTACTGCCACACCCACACATTAATTACACATGCTGCACCCACACATTAATTACACATGGTGTATTCACTGCTGCACCCACACATTAATTACACTTGGTGTATTTACTGCTACACCCCCACATTAATTACACATGCTGCACCAACACATTAATTACACATGGTGTATTTGCTACTGCACCCACACATTAATTACACATGGTGTATTTACTGCCACACCCACACATTAATTACACATGCTGCACCCACACATTAATTTCACATGGTGTATTTACTGCTGCACCCACACATTAATTACACTTGGTGTATTTACCCCTGCACCCACACATTCATTACACATGCTGCACCCACACATTAATTACACATGCTGCACCCACACATTAATTACACATGCTGCTTCCACAAATTAATTACACATGGTGTATTTACTGCTGCACCGACACATAAATTACACATTCTACACCCACACATTATTTACACATGGTGTAGGGGTTTCATATGCGTATAACGCGAACACAGGTTCCAAATTCGGTTTGAATGCAACAGGTTTTTATTCGATCACAGCCTCAAAAGTACACGAAGGTTTCTACTTGGTTCACTTGGTCTTTCAACCATTCGAAGACACACAGGATTCTATTCGAAGACACACAGGATTCTATCGATAGTTCGAAGTCTTAGCAATACCGGACAGTCAAGCCCTGAGCCAGCATGGCTGGTGCAGGAGCCATAATGTGGGAGGGGTGTAGGTGCCCCTATCAAAGCGAAGGTACGAAAGGTGTGGGTCAGAGCTCGTCCTGGGACGAACTCCCTGAGGTAGCCAACCTCGGCCTCTTATATACCCTGAGCGCGGACCAAGCAGTGTCGACGTGGCACTCCTCCGTAGCGCCGTCTGGAGTGCCCTGCCTGGCTCCGCTACCGGATAACCGAAAGGACATGGCTTAGGTGTTGCCACCTAGTGTCCCTTGGAGGCACTTACCCTCTGACTCCACAGACCTTATATGTACACGTATTATTCGTGCCCCTACACATGGTGTATTTACTGCTGCACCCACACATTAATTACACATTCTACACCCACACATTATTTACACATGGTGTATTTACTGCTGCACCCACACATTCATTACACATGGTGCATTTACTGCTGCACCCACGCATTAATTACACATATTGTATTTACTGCTGCACCCACACATTAATTACACATGCTGCACCCACACATTAATTACACATGCTGCACCCACACATTAATTACACATGCTGCACCCACACATTAATTACAGATGGTGTATTTACTGCTGCACCCACACATCAATTACACATGGCATATTTACTGCTGCACCCACACATTAATTACACATGGAGTATTTACTGCTGCACCCATACATTAATTACACATGGTGTATTTAGATTCAAGATTCAAGATTTAAGATTCAAGATTTTTATTCAAACTAATTCACGGCTCTCACTGCGATTTACAGAATCTGAAGAAGGCCAACATATGTACATTCAATTTGTTGATTATCATGTTGTATTTACTGCTGAACCCTCACATTAATTACACATGCTGCACCCACACATTAATTACACATGCTGCACCCTCACATTAATTACACATGCTGCACCCACACATTAATTACACATGCTGCACCCACACATTAATTACACATGCTGCACCCACACATTTATTTCACATGGTGTATTTACTGCTGCACCCACACATTAAGTTACTGCATACTAGTCCAAGTTACTATCACAGATATGGTAGTTCAACTTTGGACCACATTTATATCAACTGTAAGCATGTAGCTTCTACCGGTATTTGCAATTAGAAAACAAGCTAAGTTAATTAAATCTGTGCCTCGAGTCATAACTGGAAGATCCTACAAATCTTATGAGAGTGTAAGATTATTTAATTATATGCAAGCTATAAACTGGGATGTATTCCTCGCTGGGGACAGCCTACCAGACAACTACAATGTACTCATTGATAAAATCTGTGGCTACCTGGACTTAATGCACCCAATTAAGACCTTTAAAGTACGTCCTAATGACCCACTGTTTGACCATGAAATCATCAACCTTATCAATCTAAAAAAGATTTATCTGCGTCGCTCAAGAAGGATGAGAAGGGCAAGAGGGGGCATTGTTAATGTCAATGTTAACCTGATTCTGGCTAAAAGATTAATGAGTAGGATTAATGCATTATTACTAGCAAAAAAAGAGGGCTGTGATAGTAGATAATCTTAGGAAGTACAAGGATGACCCGCGCAAGTTTTGGCAGGTAGTTAACAAAATTTGGAAGGGTGACAGACTTGAGAACACCATGCGCCTGCGCAGAGACGACGGCACTTTTGTTAATAATGCTGATACTGCTGAATTTGTGAATCAATATTATGCTACCATTGGTGAGAATCTCGCTGCAAACCTTAATGGCGATCCTGAAGATATTGACATTGTAAATCTTATTCAAGACACGCATTCTATCTTTTCTTTCATACCTTGTAATATTGCACATATTAAGAGGTTAGGAAATAGTATAAAGATTGGCAAAAGCTCTGGTCTGACAGATATCAGGACGGCTGTGGTCAAGGACACTATTAAATGTAAACCTGAATTACTCCAACAGCTAGTGAATAACTCATTACTAGGGTCGAGACTGCCAGTGGAGTTGAAAACTGGCTGTGTAGTCCCACTGCCTAAAAGTGGCTCTCCTCATGATGTTTCCAACTGGAGACCTGTATGCCTCCTGAATATATTTAGTAAACTGATTGAGAAATGTGTACACTGTGATTTATTGGATGATATGCACTTTGGTTTCCTACCGGGTAAATCTACTGTTGATGCCTCTTTTGGCCTTATACAGGAACTCTATGAGGCACGTAACAGGGGTGAAATTTCCGTTGTAGTATTTCTGGACCTTCGCAAGGCCTTTGATACGGTAAACCACATCATACTGCTTAACAAGTTGAGAAAATATGGCTGTGACGTTGATGCTGTGAACTGGTTTGAGGACTACTTGAGTGGTAGGCATCAAACCACTATTGCTAACAATGTCAAGTCCAACATTGCTCCCATAAATTGCGGAGTGCCTCAGGGTTCCGTCTTGGGGCCATTGTTATTTATTATCTACATAAACGATATTGTTTCTACCATTAATAACTGTTCTCATTTCCTATATGCTGACGACTTGGCCATTGTAGTCAGCGGCAAATCTATTGACATTTTGGTTGAACTTATGCAAGAGGACTTACTTTGTATTGAAAACTGGTGTAACTCTAATTTCTTAACTGTAAACGCTAATAAAACACAAGTGTTGTGGTGTCACCCTGTTAGGCAACCACTGGACCTCACTAACTGTGATGTAAACCTCTGTAATAATGTATTGAAACGTGTATCTGAATTTAACTATTTGGGTGTATTAATTGACTCTGATCTACAATTTAAAGCACAATGTAAAAAGGTCCGTTCGATGGCGTTCTCCCGCTTTGTACAATTGCAAAATCTCAAGCAATCGATTGACAAAGATTTATCTTTAATTATTTACAAAACTATGATTATGCCTGTGATGGATTACTGTGACTTTGTTATCGACGGAGGCCCTGTAGCTATCATCCGGAAGCTCCAGACTCTCCAGAATAAGTGCCTCAGATTATGTATAGGGATCCGGGACCCTCGTGATATCACCACTGATGCGTTGCATGAAGTATATTCTGTTGATAGGTTGGCTGAGCGCCGGAGACGTCACTTACTAGCTATAATCTAAAAGAGATCCAAATGTGCCGATTGTGTTATTGCACCAGTAAGAGTCCTGCGTAACAATGCTATGGTAAAATTGAAAGTGAGTAGACCGATACTTGAGTCATTAATTACACATGCTGCACCCACACATTAATTACACATATTGTATTTACTGCTGCATCCACACATTAATTACACATGCTGCACCCACACATTAATTACACATGCTGCACCCACACATTAATTACACATGGTGTATTTACTGCTGCACCCACGCATTAATTACACATATTGTATTTACTGCTGCACCCATACATTTATTACACATGCTGCACCCACACATAAATTACACATGCTGCACCCACACATTAATTGCACATGCTGCACCCACACATTAATTACACATGCTGCACCCAAACATTAATTACAGATGGTGTATTTGCTACTGCACCCACACATTAATTACACATGGTGTATTTACTGCTGCACCCACACATTAATTACACATGCTGCACCCACACATTAATTACACATGGTGTATTTACTGCTGCACCCACACATTAATTACACATGCTGCACCCACACATTAATTACACATGCTGCACCCACACATTAATTACACATATTGTATTTACTGCTGCATCCACAAATTAATTACACATGCTGCACCCACACATTAATTACACATGCTGCACCCACACATTAATTACACATCCTGCACCCACACATTAATTACACATGGTGTATTTACTGCTGCACCCACACATTAATTACACATGGTGTATTTACTGCTGCACCCACACATCAATTACACATGGCGTATTTACTGCTGCACCCACACATTAATTACACATGCTGCACCCACACATTTATTACACATGCTGCACCCACACATTAACTACACATGCTGCATCCACAGTTTAATTACACATTGTACACCCACACATTAATTACACATGGTGTATTTACTGCTGCACCAACACATTAATTACACATGCTGCACCCACACATTGATTACACATGGAGTATTTACTGCTGCACCCACACATTAATTACACATGCTGCACCCACACATTGATTACACATGGTGTATTTACTGCTGAACCCTCACATTAATTACACATGCTGCACCCACACATTAATTACACATGCTGCACCCACACATTAATTACACATGGTGCATTTACTGCCGCACTCACACATTAACTACACATTCTGCACCCACACGTTATTTACACATGGTGTATTTACTGCTGCACCCACACATTAATTACATATGCTGCACCCGCACTTTAATTACACATGGGGTATTTACTGCTGCACCCACACATTAATTACACATGGTGTATTTACTGCTGCACCCACACATTAATTACACATCGTGTATTTACTGCTGCACCCACACATTAATTACACATGGTGTATTTACTGCTGCACCCACACATTAATTACACATGCTGCACCCACACATTAATTACACATGCTGCACCCACACATTGATTACACATGCTGCAGTCACACATTAATTACACATGGTGTATTTACCTGGTGCACCCACACATTAATTACACATGCTGCACCCACACATTAATTACACATGGTGTATTTACCTGGTGCACCCACACATTAATTACACATGCTGCATCCACACATTAATTACACATGGTGTATTTACTGCTGCACCCACACATTAATTACACATGCTGCACCCACACATTAATTACACATGGTGTATTTACTGCTGCACCCACACATTAATTACACATGGTGTATTTACTGCTACACCCACACATTAATTACACATGCTGCACCCACACATTAATTACACATGGTGTATTTACTGCTGCACCCACACATTAATTACACTTGGTGTATTTACTGCTGCACCCACACCTTAATTACACATGGTGTATTTACTGCTGCACCCACACATTAATTACACATGGTGTATTTACTGCTGCACCCACACATTATTTACACATGGTGTATTTACTGCTGCACCCACACATTAATTACACATGGAGTATTTACTGCTGCACCCACACATTAATTACACATGCTGCATCCACACATTAATTACACATGGTGTATTTACTGCTGCACCCACACATTAATTACACATGCTGCACCCACACATTAATTACACATGGTGTATTTACTGCTGCACCCACACATTAATTACACATGGTGTATTTACTGCTACACCCACACATTAATTACACATGCTGCACCCACACATTAATTACACATGCTGCACCCACACATTTATTACACATGCTGCACCCACACATTAATTACACATGGTGTATTTACTGCTGCACTCACACATTAATTACACATGGTGTATTCACCTGGTGCACTTTGGGCACCTTTACTTTGTATATGTACTCACAAGAGAGAAGCCATCTTGTCTGTGGTCGTTGTTTGTCCTAGGTGTTAAGTCCTTCAGTCATTGATGAAGATCAACCAGTTACAGGCCCTGAAGAAGACAAAAAGGAATAAGAAGAGCGCCATTACATCACCAATAAAAACATAGCTAGATATTTGCAATTGACCAGAAAGCATCAGTATTACATCTTTATTACTATCATATCATTATATCAGCACTTACTCAGTCTATACGAAAACTTTTTCACCATGCAGGACATTCGGTCCCTCAGGTTTATCTTTTTTCAGGGCCGGCTTAATCTCTTTTTTTAAAGTTAATCATAAAGCAAGTGTTTTATACTAATAATGATGATACATAGGGTTTCGCTGTCTGTTACAACTATAGAAAAAGTATATTATGCCATTTACTAGAGAAAATTCCAGAAAATATTAATGCTTTCTGTTTCATGCTGTAGAAACAAAATACTGATCCGATTTACAAGCCATAAAAACTGGTTTGTAGGCAAGACCTGTAAATAACAGGCGGTCATTCAGGCCAGCAGTAGCCCCATTTCTGCCGGACCGGCAGACATTTTGCCGGCTATAGCAGGATTTTGTATAGACGGAGACTTAGTATCCTTTGGAACCGTATCTAAAGAGCAAATAATACTAATATACTATGAATTGCCCTCATAACCATTTTTTTATTTGTCAGTGTATTTCTAAAGGGCAAACCCAGTAGTTAGCATGATCAGAGTCCGGAATTTCCTGTATCCAGGGAACTGACTCGGTATAGATTAATGCAGCATCATTTCACATCCAATTATAAATAAGTAAATGACGGAATGCTTTACTCCATACATGATATAGTTTTAGCAATCAACCCTTCAGTCTATTATTTTAGGAAATATATATCTATTTGGTTATATTTTACATTTTTAAAGTCAGGGTGGAACAGTAATAGCATCACTGTGGAATTCATGTCACCGTTAGTAGGCCTAGATGTGCCAAGAAGCTACACCGACTAGTGTTTTGGAAGGGGCAGAGGTCACGTGAGTAGATGCGCAAAGTACACACACCGAATTTAACATAGAAATATGGTTACAATTTGTCATAATACTACATAGGTGAACCTATGTCATGAATCCTTGAATCCTTGTGCTGTTAGCCAACGTATAATGAATGGTCTCTATTATAAGGCTTATTGCCTATTACTATGTAATCAGTAGGGCAGATTATACATTCATGATCAAATATGCACTATAGTGTATCTTGATTAAACACAAGAATTTCATAATAGCTGAATAGATGATATTATCATTTATCATCATATGGCCAAGAGATTTATCAATTCAGGTGTAATGCACCTCTATTATCCCATGTGCGATGGTTCTTCTAATTGTCGTTATACGGAGTGTTATGACTAGGTTATATTTGCCTAATTCTACTAGTGCTTGCCATAAACTATAATAATGCTGCAATATTGCCTCCCCAGCAAACTGAGGTCATGCATCGTCAGCTTGGGTCATCCAAGTGTTTGGTCATAACGCAGTGGGTCAGCTTGGGTCATCTCCTGTCACTCTGACCCAGCATAGCGTATTCTGACCCATCTTCCAGAAGTGGTCATGACACACTATTTCAGTTTGGGTCACGCCCAGTCAGGTCTAACCCATGATGACACATTCTGACCCATCTCATTGATAACTATAGTTCATGGCCAAATGTGTCCGTCTGCGTCAATTTATGTCAGCTCTGACACAGTATGGTACATTCTGACACACCTCAAATAGTAGTGATTGGTATAATTCATTTGTGGAAATATTGAAATATTTCTGGGGTTTAGCCTTTTACTTTATTACTAAAGAAAAAATTATACTAAATGACCCCCGACCTCCCTGTCTTCCCCCCATGGCCCATATATATCCATCATCATAGTGAATCATGTAATCTATATCTAATCCCTAACCCCTTCTACCCGCGCCCCCCAACCTAACCCCTTCTACCCCTCACCCCCACCCTGCCCCCTCCCTCCCTAACACACACCCTTACTAATGCTTCCCGCCATCCAGGTCACGTGGTGACGCCATCCAAGCGTGGGTGACGCCATCTTTGCATCCCAGCACATGTACTGGAGTAGACAATGCTACAGCTGGAGGAGGACGTCCAGAGGTCGGGGAGAAGACTAGAGGGGTGGTGGGAAATGCTAAACTAAAGGAGGACGTCCAGAGGCTGGGGAGAGGACTAGAGAGGTGCTGGACAATGCTACAACGGGAGGAGGACCTCCAGAGGCCAGGGAGAAGACTAGAGACATACCTATAATGATGGTAAATGATGAATAAAGAAATATATTGCCCATATTATTCCCTCCTCCTGTTCATCCTATTAAACCAAGCCCACCCCCCCCCCCCTCCAGCCAAACAATAAAAGAACTGATAATAATTATGAAGAAATACATTTAACAAATGTGTCAAACCTGGTCAGGATGGGTCATGACTAGGTGGGTCAAGTTGGGTATGGCTGGGTTATGACCACCTGGGTCAAGGTCGGTGAGGTTAGGTGGGTCAGGCTGGGTCATTCATGGCCCACCATGACCCATTTCTATTTTAACTAGCGCACTGGGACATGCCTGTCCCAGGGGTCACGCAGACTGACCCCAGTTTGCTGGGTCTTAATGATCAGGCACTACATGTATTGGCATGATATTCCTACCTAGCTATTGTCTAGTGTTATACATGTGTTGCTGTTAACCCTTTAAGGACAGCCTAATGGTTACATACATACAGGGGGTGTGTCTGGCAAATGCAGGATAGCTCTCCCAGGGGTGCTGACAAACGTTAACAGAGCAATCTCAATCTTACATCTTAAAATGTCTTAATCTTAATCTGACATTTTAAAATGGTTTAATCTAAGGCAGAAAGGAGGAAAAAACCCACAAAAATAGGGGGTTGGGGGACAGAGGCCCCCATTACATACCAGTCGACTAGCCTATCCTACAATGGACTGTGTAGTTTATGATAGGATTAAGATAGGCTAAGATAAGATTAAGACTTATTTTAAGATAATTAAGACGATGTTAATTCTGTGTTAAGATTGCGATGTTATTGTTTGTCCGTGCACCTAGGAGAGCTATCCCGGGTGTGCTGGATGCAGGCCTAGCAGTTAAGTCACCAGGACTGCAGCCAAGCAGAACCTGTGGGGTCGAGACAGTCCCAAAGAGTTGGCATGATGCAGGCTACATCATGATGACCAATATCACCTTTAGCGATATGTCATCCTTAAAGGGTTAAGACCTGTAACTACCGTGCCTACAAAGGGTCTAGGTCCCTGCATGCAAAGTCATGATTTATTACTACGAATACCATTGAGGCCTGATGGCCTGATGGTCTGAGCAATCCTGTTGTGGGGAGAATCCAGGCCATGATAAAATCGGATAAGTACATGGTCTATACGGTGTCTTGTGTGGTACAATATTATGTCGTAAGAATGGTCTGCTAGAGGGATCTATGGCTCAACTCCAATTTATATCAGCTAAGAGAATGGGGTCGAGACAGTCCCAAAGAGTTGGCATGATGCACCAATGCAGTTATTAACTGAGGGTATATGAGTGCATCATAATGACCAATATCACCTTTAGCGATATGTCATCCCTAAAGGGTTAAGACCTGTAACTACTGTGCCTACATAGGATCTAGATCCCAACAGCAAAATGACAAATACCATTGAGGCCTGAATGTCCGACCAGTCCCATTGCAGGGAGAATCAAGGCCGTCATAAAACCTGACGGATTATCGCAGCATAATTATTTGTATGCTCATGTATGTTCCCGCCAGAGCATGATGGCCCTTGGACAGACTCCCAAGTTCTGGATTATAGAATATCTCAAGGATTTAGACAGGTACACCGCGTAACGGCACATGACGTCAAGCTTGGTGGGTACCGGGGTGGCGTCGGCTAGGGCACAGAACCCGAGGAACTTTTTCCACTGGGAAGTTTTCGTTTTCCAGGTGGAGGCCGACCACGCCATCGACCTCAACTCCGCGGCCCTGATGTCCAGCTCCCTGACAAACTGGTTTGTTTCTACAACATAAATGGAAAGGAATGTCATTAAAGCACTCGGCTCTGGACACTGCATCGGCAACAACATTCTTGTAACCCGGCAAGAAAACCCCCACTAGATGGCAATTAAAAATCACAGTGTCCCAGAAAATGAGGCGGAGGATGTCCATAGACCTGCTATTGTCACTCTTGCCCGTATTCAACGCGGCCACCACCTGGGTGTTGTCCGTCACGCATTCTACACGTGTGTCGCGCCACTCGTCCCCCCATCTCCTCAACGCCATGAGGATAGGATATAGCTCCTGGACGTTAATGTTAGAGGGAATGTGCATATCCGGTTTAGGAGTACAATGATTGTGAAGATCTCTCGGGTCCCTCCAACTCTTAGACCACGAGCCGGCGGCCCAGTCGTCGCCGTACACAGCCCCCCAACCGACCGTGGTCGCCGCATCGGTGTGAATGATTGCCGTGTTCATTGGGCCCGGTTTGATGATCTTAGCCTCCCCGTTAAACCACGCTGCGAAGTCTGACCACCACAGGAGGTCCTGGCGGAATGACTTCGATAGCGAAACATATCGCTTGCCGGGGGTAAAATGCGAAAGCATTTCGATGACTCGATGACTGAAGGTCCTGCCGCCCCTAACTAGCGTGCTGCAGTGGGCTAGGACCCCACATAGGCGTTGCAGCTGCTTCCTCGTCGCCCGCAGGCGACCTGAGAAGAAGGCTATTTCCTCGTGTAGGCTGGCTATTTTCTCGTCGGGCAGACGGAGCTTCATTTCGATGGAGTCTAACTCCACTCCCAGATAGGTCTGGATTTGGGCCGGCGACTTGACCTTTTTATATGAAATATAGAAACCCAACCTCCTCAATACACTATGGAGGTAAAGTTGGGCTGTCTGGCATTCGTTGAAATTGCGACCCATCACTAGAAAGTCATCAAGGTAATTGGCACAAAAGAAACCTTGTCCCTCCATATGACGCGAGACCGCGTCGGTGATGCGAGTGAACACGCTAGGAGACATCCTGGTCCCGAAGGCCAAGAAATTGTCCTCTATGAAGCACGGGGTACCGTCTATGTCCCACTGCAAACCTTGAAACTTCCTGTCACTCTCTCTTATCAAAATTGACCTATACGCACTGGTAATGTCTGTGACTGCCATAAAGCAGTACGGTTGTATGGCTGCGGAAACCATATCTACGGTTTTATACTTGAAAGTTTGGAAGGTTGATTCCATAAAGGAATTGATGGATGCCCCTAGCGGGCGGCTAGCATCCGTGATAGGCCTATACGAGCCCCCTTTTTTCTCGACGGCACCGAGGGCATGGATGCAGTGGGGGGTACTCGGCACCAACGACAACTTGCCACTACTCAACTCCTCGAGAATAATCTCGCTAATCTCATCCTTGGCTGAGACGGTCGCAGATTTATAGTTTGTACACAAATAGGGGTGAATCACAGAGCCTGGGTCAACCAATTTAAAGCCGTGGGTTAAACCGTCCAACAAAAAATGTGCGTCTGGGTCGGGGGCGGCTACACCATGTCCCGACAGCATATCCCTCCATGCACATAAATTCATCTGTGATCGCACACCCCCCACAAAGTGGGTCTCCTTGACATCCCATAATGGGAGGTAGTCCGCGTACATGATACACAAATCATCTACACTCGCACATACACAAATAGCATCACAATCTACACTGATGTCCCATGTCTGCGCGTGCTCTCGGCTCGGCTCCGCACTGACGGCTAATGTCTGCGCGTGCACTCGGCTCGGCTCCGCGCTGACGACTAGATCATGTGGTCACATATGATGACCTGGGTTGCCCTGTTGGGCATGAGGGGGACCTTGAGGTGGGAAACCACTCCCATATCCTGGAGGGGGGTTACCCATCATCTGAGCCTGGTTGCCATAGAAACCGCTAGGTTGGCTCCTGCATTATCTACCTTTATGGGCCCCCCGGCAGTTGCTGCAAATATGTTTCTTGTTGCAAGGGTTATAGTCGCATTGGTCTCTGAAGTTCCATTGCCCACAGATATCCGGGGGGCACAGTCCTCCTTTGTTGCCGGAGCCCCGCCCCCCGCTGTTGGCCCCCCGACTCTCACTGCGCGCCTCCTCCCGGGCCAGCGCTCTGCGGACTGGTCCGGTGTTATCCGCGCCCAGGCAGTCGTGGCGGGCATCCTCATCGCAGTGTACATAATCTGTGAGATCACCCTCTATCACCTTGGTGGTGACCCTGAACTCATACTTAGCAAGAGTGTCGGCCTCATAAGCCTTGGACAAGCCCCTCATAGTGATGAACTTCATATGGGCAGAGTAGCCCCTGGCCGTTATGCGGCTGGGAAATTCACCTTTAATGATACACTCGTGCACACATGTCATGCCATACACAAGCTCTCGGTAGGACATTTGCTTGTAATCCTTGTCCACCTCCAGGTGATAATCAGGCCTAATTTTTTCCCTAGACCTCTTCCTCCTGTTGTCCCTAGCATAACCCCTCAGCTCATCACACAGAATATCAGACAAACCTTGAGGTTGACGGGGTCCCAGGAGAGCAGCATCAAAGTCTGGGGAGAGTAGTCCCAGAGACTGGTGTGATAGCCCAGCCCTCTGTAGCCCTGCCTGGATGGTGGCTGAAGCAGAGGATGGGTACAGAGGCTGTGGCCTCTGCTGCTGTTGCTGCTGTTGAAATGGCTGTTGCCACTGTTGATACTGCTGTTGCTGCTGTTGATGGGCTTGTTGGTGCTGGGGTTGCTGCTGCTGTTGCACCCAGAGCAGGTAAGATTGATATGAAGTGTCGGCATTGCCCTTTGGGCCTACACCACCAACCTGACCTCGCTCTTCACGGGTGTACCCTCGCTCTCCGTGGCCCACCTCTCGCTCTGCGCGGTCGTCGGTGGTAAAGGGGGCTGAGCTGAAGTTGTTTGGGGTATTCCCACTCCTCTGCCATTGTCTATCGTCTCTAAAACGATCAAAATCGCCCTGCATATCGTCGTAGGCGGCCTGACCGGAAGGGTGAGAGTGGGCGCCGCCATGATTGTTGATGTCTGCGGCCGCGTTCGAGCCTCCACCCCGGTGAGCAGAAGTCGGCGCTGGTCCCCGCGTGTCCGCGTGTCGTCCGCCGGGCACATGCCGCGAATCCGCGCTCTGGTGGCTCACCGCGGTCGTCTTTTCACCATCGAACGCGTCCGCGCTGCCGACAGCTTGTACAACACCGCGGAATGCGGCCTCTGCGAGGTAGGTATCCTTCTCCACCCGGTTATTGCTGGCTCTCAGTCCGGCCAACTCCATTTCGGCCTCTTTCAGCTTCTGTGTCCTCTTTAGTTGGGCCTCTCTGGCCCTCTCTTTGACTGTTAGATCTTCAATCCGCTGAAGTGCCTGCAGAAGCTCCTCCTCCTGGGCAGCGGCGTCCACCGCGGCCTGCTCAGCTTGTTGGCGGGCCGTCCCGCCTGGGGGTGCCGGGGGAGCTGGGGGGTCTTTGCCGGTCTCATGCCGGCCCTGGGGACCGCCATTGTCGTCTTGTGCCGGCACAGTCTTCTTAGGCGTGCCCTTATCCGGATTCGGGGCTTGGCATTTCGGACAACTGGCTCGATTGCCATGGTATTCATGGCCACAAAAACATACCGTCATCTTGAGGCGATATAGAGGCAATATTCACCAAGAAATTTTTCAAATGTCCATGATTGAAGGTGTAGCAGGCCGGCAGTGACGTCACGGCGTCACTGGCGGGAGAGCTGGTAACACCCCCTGTTGATTAATAGTAGTACTAGTTGACTAGTCCATGTCATAAATAAATATATATATGTATAAATATATATATATATTATATATATATATATTATATATATATATATATATATAGAGAGAGAGAGAGAGAGAGAGGGAGAGAGAGAGAGAGAGAGAGAGACATATATATAAAAATATATATATATATACATAGGCATATTTTATTTGGTGCGTCAGTCTTAGCTCACCGCAATAGCCCCATGGCCATTCATTGTGAATCCTTGGTTTCGCATTATTTGCCGAGGTATGACTAAAGTTCATGGTCTATACTGTGCATTGTGTGGTACAATATTGTGTCTGTAAGAATGGTCTGGTAGAGGGATCTATGGCTCTAACATCAACTCTAATTTATATCAACATGAGCAAACTTTAATATTCCTAGATCCGTACCTTGGAAACAAATGTCTGTGAATTACCCCTGAATAATAGTGGTTAGAACCAGCATTTTCATGTGTTTTATTCCAGCAATTTAATGTAATTTTCCCCAGCTAATATAACATAACATGTGTTTAAAACCTACTCAACCATTGCCAAACAGTTTTTGTTCAAATACGTAAAGAAGGTTTCAATTAGACATTTGTATAATAAAAATAAGAAGTACCTATATATGTGTGGTGGTTTGCTTTTTCTTATTAAAGGGCAGTTCACGATGGCAGTTTACAACTGCGAGAATAAGATCTCCTTTATTCTTCAAAGAACAAAAACTCTGTGTTCTGAATCAGGGAATTGTCTGTATATATAAGGACACGTATATACTCGCTCTCCGGGCCTGCACTGTTTGGTGACTAAGGGTGCCTTATATACCCTGCCCAGTAACCGACATGGACATGTGCACGGGGTGAAGGCTACCCTGGAGTGGCACATGGGCACCAGAAGAGAACCCGAGTTCTGGATGCCATGTGCACGAACTCCAGGTGGAGCACTTTGTAAACATGCTATGATGAGATGAGATGAGGGGTAGTCTGGACCAAAAGCAATAGCACACCTAATAACATCTTAACCTTAATGTATATCTATGGTTGGCTACCAAGTAGTCTAGACCAATAGCACACCTAACAATACCTTAACCTGCATATGTATATATCTATGGTTGGCCCTTTCCCTGGTTGAACCACAAATGGAGCCCGACCTTAGGATTCAAAGTTTAATGACAAAAGCTATAGAGGCTTACTATAAGAAAGCTCTGGACATCAGAACGACATTCATCAAAAATTATACATTGATACCATAAGGTAAATGAACAGCAGGGTACGGGTTCAAGTCCTGCTGAGTCACGCCTACAGGTAAACGTTAACAGCAGGGTACGGGTTCAAGTCCTGCTGAGTCACGCCTACAGGTAAACGTGAACAGCAGGGTACGGGTTCAAGTCCTGCTGAGTCACGCCTACAGGTAAACGTGAACAGCAGGGTACGGGTTCAAGTCCTGCTGACAGCCTACAGGTAAACGTGAACAGCAGGGTACGGGTTCAAGTCCTGCTGAGTCATGCCTACAGGTAAACGTGAACAGCAGGGTACGGGTTCAAGTCCTGCTGAGTCACACCTACAGGTAAACGTGTACAGCAGGGTACGGGTTCAAGTCCTGCTGAGTCACGCCTACAGGTAAACGTGAACAGCAGGGTACGGGTTCAAGTCCTGCTGAGTCACACCTACAGGTAAACGTGAACAGCAGGGTACGGGTTCAAGTCCTGCTGAGTCACGCCTACAGGTAAACGTGAACAGCAGGGTACGGGTTCAAGTCCTGCTGACAGCCTACAGGTAAACGTGAACAGCAGGGTACGGGTTCAAGTCCTGCTGAGTCACGCCTACAGGTAAACGTGAACAGCAGGGTACGGGTTCAAGTCCTGCTGACAGCCTACAGGTAAACGTGAACAGCAGGGTACGGGTTCAAGTCCTGCTGACAGCCTACAGGTAAACGTGAACAGCAGGGTACGGGTTCAAGTCCTGCTGACAGCCTACAGGTAAACGTGAACAGCAGGGTACGGGTTCAAGTCCTGCTGACAGCCTACAGGTAAACATGAACAGCAGGGTACGGGTTCAAGTCCTGCTGACAGCCTACAGGTAAACGTGAACAGCAGGGTACGGGTTCAAGTCCTGCTTAGTCACGCCTACAGGTAAACGTGAACAGCAGGGTACGGGTTCAAGTCCTGCTGAGTCACGCCTACAGGTAAACGTGAACAGCAGGGTACGGTTTCAAGTCCAGCTGACAGCCTACAGGTAAACGTGAACAGCAGGGTACGGGTTCAAGTCCTGCTGAGTCACGCCTACAGGTAAACGTGAACAGCAGGGTACGGGTTCAAGTCCTGCTGATAGCCTACAGGTAAACGTGAACAGCAGGGTACGGGTTCAAGTCCTGCTGATAGCCTACAGGTAAACGTGAACAGCAGGGTATGGGTTCAAGTCCTGCTGATAGCCTACAGGTAAACGTGAACAGCAGGGTATGGGTTCAAGTCCTGCTGACAGCCTACATTGATTAATTGATTGATTGATTGATTTGTTTAACGTCCAGACGTACACTAAGTACCTCACGGGACATCTCAAGTTGGCAAGGAGTCATCCACAAATAGTGGTAGTCTGCCTTGCAGTAGTAGGACAGATATTTATATGCTGCTTGCCCAATACAGCAGTGACCGCATCTATGGATGATCGAATCTATTAAATGAATGACCGCATCTATGAGGTGAGGGAGAAAACCGCTACTGGGGCACGTCCCCTACTCTTTTCGAAGGATAGCAAGTGTTCTTTTATTTGCCTGGCCTACATACCTGGGCTAGTACCATAGTAGGCAGGGCCAGACAAACCACGGCCTTTGATATCTCAGACCTGGTTCACTGAGGAGGGATCCCATGCAAGACCACCAGCAAGAAGGCCCGGGCCCGCGCATATGGGCAGCGGTTGCCAAACAGGACAGCCTACAGGTAAACGTGAACAGCAGGGTAGGGGTTAAAGTCCTGCTGAGTCACGCCTACAGGTAAACTTGAACAGCAGGGTACCGGTTCAAGTCCTGCTGACAGCCTACAGGTAAACGTGAACAGCAGGGTACGGGTTCAAGTCCTGCTGACAGCCTACAGGTAAACGTGAACAGCATGGTACGGGTTCAAGTCCTGCTGACAGCCTACAGGTAAACGTGAACAGCAGGGTACGGGTTCAAGTCCTGCTGAGTCACGCCTACAGGTAAACGTGAACAGCAGGGTACGGGTTCAAGTCCTGCTGACAGCCTACAGGTAAACGTGAACAGCAGGGTACGGGTTCAAGTCCTGCTGAGTCACGCCTACAGGTAAACGTGAACAGCAGGGTACGGGTTCAAGTCCTGCTGAGTCACACCTACAGGTAAACGTGAACAGCAGGGAACGGGTTCAAGTCCTGCTGACAGCCTACAGGTAAACGTGAACAGCAGGGTACGGGTTCAAGTCCTGCTGAGTCACGCCTACAGGTAAACGTGAACAGCAGGACACACAGGCTACACATACATGCCTGTGAAGGGTATAGACTTATTATCTACCCTACTCCCTAAATATTCAGCTGTACGGCCACCTACCTGCTCTGCCTTCACACCCTCCTGAGAACAGCGAGGGGTCACAAGGTCATGGGTCACAAGTCATCTACCAGTAGAATAGTGGGTCACAGGTCACAATGTCACAAGGACTCCTTAGTCGTCTACCAGCAGAACAGCGGGTCGTCACAAAGTGACAATTTCTCTAACTGTAAGAAGAGTCGGTACTGACGTGTCGCCTCTACCCTCCAAGAGATCTGAAAACGCATATATCCCTGTTTATGTCTGGTAGCCTTAGTTGTCCCAACTTATACTCAGTTAACCCTTTAAGGACAGCCTGCTGTCTTTATGTGTATATCCCTGTTTACGTCTGGTAGCCTTAGGTGTCCTAACTTATACTCAGTTAACCCTTTAAGGACGGCATGTTGCCTGAATGTTGCCACCATCATGCACCAGTCCCAGGGAGTAACTCACTGACACTGCACATCCTTCAGAACTGTATCAAACCAGGATTGAGTTAAACTGGAGAGTTTCCTGCCTCAGCTGTATTTATGCACCATGATGGTGATATACTGTAAACCTAGATATTTTCGCTTGTATAAATTTTTGCAGAATTGCTAAGAAATCCAATTTCGCTGGAATTTGAATTCATGGATTTTGCAGGGTGGTAGTTACAGAGCTCTATTGGTTACATTTTCGCTCTGAACATATTTTTGTGGATTTTTTTAATTCGTGAAATCCGCAGAAATATGTACAGCGCGAAATATAATACCTTTACAGTATGGTGATGGCACATTAAAGCACTGTGCTGACCTTACAGGGTTAATACCTCCTACATAGACCTCACAATGGAGTATACTAGAAGTACATTTGGCATGGTTCTAAGTCTCTGTCCCCCACACAGAGCCCAGGAGGTGATGTATGAGTATCAGACAGCACCACAGCAGGAGGTCCCTGCCTATACCATTCACACTAAGTATGTAGCTAACACAATACAACATGCAGCTTGGTGATCTCCATACACATGGAGTTAAACAGACAAGGCCTACTATAGTCAAGTCTGTATACACCGTCTTTCATGATTCGCCTGCTTTAGTTATCCTCAATAACAGTAGGACAATTCAATTCAATTCAATTCCATACATTTTGCAAGGTTTTTATTCTGCTGATTTCAAGAAACGTAAAAGTATGAATACAATTACATTTGATTCCATTGGATAACAGAAGAGGTTGATACTTATAATGATAACAAGTTAATTAGCATTTTTGATAACAGCACCTCCATTCCATTATTGATGATGATGACTACCAGATAGCCTATCATTGTGATATTACTGGGGGGAGGGGGAGGGGGAGGGGGAGGGGGAGGGGGAGGGGGAGGGGGAGGGGGAGGGGGAGGGGGAGGGGGAGGGGGAGGGGGAGGGGGAGGGGGAGGGGGAGGGGGAGGGGGAGGGGGAGGGTAGGGGAGATGGGGGAAAGGAATGATGAGGTGACACCAGGTTTGTATAAAAGCATGTAAGTGGAGTCAGGTTGGTTTGGTGTGTAATATACTTGTGATCAATATTCACATATGTATGCTTTTCCATTCATATTCATACATTGTATTCCATTGAGTATTTTGCGACCTAGCTTTCTAAGGTGTTTGCATGGATAGAAGATCCTATTAACGGTATTCAACACAAGTGTAACGGTCCCAGAGAAATCATCTGGAGAAAGCAGGACTCTAACCCACAAGAGTTCGCTCCATGTATCCTATGAATGCTATCAAGTCTCAATAAAGTATCAATCAAGTGCCAATCAAGTCTCAAACGAGTGCCAATCAAGTGCCAATCAAGGGCTCAATCAAGTGCCAATCAAGGCCTCAATCAAGAACCAATCAAGTGCCAATCAAGTGTCAATCAAGTGCCAATCAAGTGTCAATTAAGTGCCAATCAAGGGCTCATTCATAGGCCAATCAAGGGCCAATCAAGGGCTAATCAAGTACCAATCAAGAATCAATCAAGTGTCAATCAAGTGCCAATCAAGTCTCAATTAAGGCTCAATCAAGTACCAATCAAGTCTCAATCAAATGCCAATCAAGTACCAATCAAGAGCTCATTCAAGTGCCAATCAAATCTCAATCAAGTGCCAATCAAGGCTCAGTCAAGGCTCAATCAAGTGTCAATCGAGTGCCAATCGAGGACTCAATCCAGGGCCAATCAAGTACCAATCAAGTACCAATCAAGTACCAATCAAAGTACCAATCAAGTCTCAATCAAGTGCCATAATTTTTGGATTTGATTGGCACTTGATTGAGACTTAATTGAGACTTGATTGAGACTTGATTGGCATTTGATTGGCACTTGATTGGAACTTGATTGGCACTTGATTGATACTTGATTGGTCCTTGATTGGCACTTGATTGAGCCCTTGATTGACACTTGATTGACACTTGATTGGTACTTGATTGGCACTTGATTGGTAATTGATTGATACTTGATTGGTCCTTGATTGGCACTTGGTTGAGCCCTTGATTGCCACTTGATTGACACTTGATGGGTATTTGATTGACACTTGATTTGCACTTGAGTGACACTTGATTGGTACTTGATTGGCCCTTGATTGACACTTGATTGAGCCCTTGACTGGGACTTGCTTAGCACTTGATTGACACCTGATTGGCACTTGACTGACACCTGATTGAGCCCTTGATTAGCATTTGATTGACACTTGATTAGCACTCAATTGAGACTTGATTGGCACTTGATTGAGCCTTAATTGGCACTTGATTTGCACTTAATTGACACTTGATTGAGCCTTGATTGGCATGTGATTGACACTTGATTGGTACTTGATTGGCCCTTGATTGACACTTGATTGAGCTTTTGACTGGGACTTGATTGGCACTTGATTGACACCTGATTGAGCCCTTGATTGGCACTTGATTGACACTTGATTAGCACTCAATTGAGACTTGATTGGCACTTGATTGATACTTTATTGAGATTTGATAGCATTCATAGGATACATGGAGCGAACTTCAGTGCTTAAAGATACCTGTCACAAACTGTTGTTCCTGAATTGACACTTGACAGTTGACAGTAAGTGACTGAAGTTGGAGTTTTCACTTTCAACTTTGACATTTGTATTGTTTTTGGTTTAATGTAGTGTTGAAAGATAGCAGTCACAAGTTGCTTTACTTGAATTGACAGTTGACAGGTGACAGTAAATGGTTGAAGTTAGAGTTTTCACTTTCAACTCAAGTTGATTTTGTGCAAGTTGAAGTAAATTTGAAATTTCAAAATTCACAAAAATATTTGACCCTCCTGGGCCACTGTAAAGGTGAGAGTTCCTTAAGATAACATTGTCTGTTGAAGACCAGAGGAGGACCCCCCGTACTTCACAACACTTACACTTTACACCTGCCAGCAGAGGTAAGGCTACTGGAAGATTAGATTGTCTTTACTATATTGGAGTTCAAAGTAGGATCGATAAATGAAAACCAACACAAACAAAATGAACATGAATTATCTGTTTCAACAGAAAATGTCAAAACATTATGAACGAATAGATCAGTGCAATAATCAGGCTCTTTCCCAGTGGGCACAGAACATTGAATCAACAAATGGTTTTAAATGTAGATTCAATTTTGATTCAACATTGATTCAACGTTAATGTAATTCCGAAGAAAAAACATATTTGTCAATTATTTGGCCCAGATATGTTGGAGCTATGTCTAGGACACATCAAATTGAATGTATCTAATGTGTCTTTCATCAGGTTTTCATAGCTGTGGAATGTGAATGAACAAAAGCATTATTTTTTAGCTTCTTTTCAGGTGAATTGCATTATAGATGTCGATTGAGGATACTAAATCCTCACACGTAATTCCATTTCATTCAAAAAACGATGTAATATATTATATATGGTTGAACGTTAAAGTATGAATGTTATAACATTGGCCTGGACCGGGTTAGCTAAACATACTGTCTTCTGTTTGGCCTACTGTGTGCATGACGCATCTTTAACCCTTTTAGGGCGGCAGAGTGCTGTGTATACCATGACAACACATCCCAGAAAACAAAAGACGTTATACAACGCTATATAACGTCCCCCTATGGCTCCTATTATGGCAAGACGTTATATGATGTTTAAAACGTCATTTTGATGTATAATAATGTATTTTTGTAAGCTGGGATGTTGTTTAAGGGAATATGCTTACAGCATCCACAAAGGGTTATACAAGACAGAGATAAGTTTGTCAATAACGGCGCACCCCTCCATGTAGACAATGTTATTTGTATCTCACTGCCCGGTACCCAGTGTAGTTTGTACTTTGTGACAATCCTGGAGTGCTCAGTGTGTGACAAGTCTTCTCAGGGACCAGCTGAATGATCCATAATGCTGGTTGGTTGCATCTTTGCGGCCATGTTAGTTCTGATGGTGGAATTGTCGGTGAGGTTTAGGCAGTCACCAGGCCCCCATACACTATGAGTAGTATAGTATGTATCGGAACGGGACTATAGTTAAGTACTGTTTATTACTCAATCGACCTGCAGCCAATCAGAGGCCTCCATTTGGTCACGTGACCCCCTCATTTGCATAATTACGTAATAGGCCACGCCCCCTCATTTGCATAATTACGTAATAGGCCACGCCCCCTTGATCACCAGCCAATCAGGGCCGCAATTTGGTCACGTGACTCCCACGTGACCCCCTCATTTGCATAATAGACCACGCCCCCTTGATCACGTGACCCCCTCATTTGCATAGTAGACTACGCCCCTTTGATCACCAGCCAATCAGTGGCTTCCATTTGGTCAGGTGACTCCCTCATTTGCATAATCATGGATCACGTGACCCCCTCATTTGCATAATAGGACCACACCCTCTTGGTCACGTGACCGGAAGCGCTCTTTATTTAGAGAATAAGCCACACCCCCTTGGTCACGTGACTTGACCCCCTCCCTCATTTGCATAATATAGACAATAGACAGACTACGCTTCCCTTTTGGTCACATGACTTGGACTAGCTAATGGGAGGCTTCTATAAGGGGCGAGGGGAGGGGAGGGGGGGAGGGGGGCACTTTAAGATGCATGGGGAGGGGAGGGGGGGAGGGGGGCACTATTTATGGGGTGGGCGGGCACTTGGGGGGGAGGGGGGCCTTTGGGGTCTGCTCGAGAGAAAAAAAAAAATTATCTGATCTCTAGAGAATCGCTTCCTCTCTACCCCCCTTTAGGGGGGTAGGGAGGAGGCGAGTCGGAGGTGACTGTAGAGGAGTTTTTCGGTGACTTGATGCTTTTCAAACGACTGTGCTGATAGTTGATGAATTTGACTTTTTGACTTGAATATTTCATGCGACTTTGTGACTTGTAAGCGAAAGCGAAAGCGACTTTGCGACTCGTAACCCTTTAAATAAAGAGGTGACTTTGTAACCTCAGGGGGGAGATCCTTCTACACCCCCACGGAGTAGAAAGGATCTCGGTTGATTGACTGTACTTTGACTTGTTGTTGTAAACAAAAAAAAAAAAAAAAAAAAAAATCAATGAATAGAACGACCCCCTCATTGCTAACAAAGGAACGACTTTTGAATTACACAAATGACCCTCTTTTTGTAGGGGTTAGCGGTAACTCGACTTGAATTAGAGTATTAGGGAGAGCAAAACGCGACCACACACCGTCTTAGACTGTCGTCTTACGGCCCGGATAACAATAACCCTAGTTACCTCGGTTACTGTTGCTCAAGAGACGGCGATGGATCTGGTCACGTGGATACTGAAAGAAGGTCTACCTATAACCACCACGCTAGTTTGAACGCGGCGGGTATGAGTCATCATGGGGCCCTTGACGGGTGGGTCCTCCCCATGCAGCCGTATGTCGAATTTAAGAAATGCCCATGTCACACGTCACTAAGGGAGAAAACGTTTTTTTGAAAATATTTAGAACCCGAATTTGAGCATTCTGGTACATTTTTAAGGACCCAGACACTGCAAAGCCGAGTACCATCCAAGAGAAAAAAAAATTTGGCGAAATGTTTAGGCTTGAAATGGCACTTTTCTGATGCACTCTTTGAACATTTTTTTTTTTCCTCATGTCACTATGGTCCATGGCACATGTGGGACTCAAGAAATGCCACATGTCCCATGTCACTTAGATGTCCGTGCCCGTGTCGTCGTATCGAATTTTAAGAAAATGCCCATGTCACCATATCGAATTTAGGGGTCTAGTGACATCAGCATGTCCGGCTATCCTCCACAAATTTAGCTCTAAAATGTTTACTTTTTTTTTTTGGGCTGATTTTTCATCATTTTAAAAAAAAACAATAGGTTGTTTGAAATGTTTGCTGTTGTAAATAGAAACAAAAACAAAACAAAAGCGCATGGTAAGATTATGTCACATTGCAAGTGGCGGGTCCGCTCGAGGCTTATTCAGCCTCTTCGTGGATCCGCGACTGCCAATGTGATCATATACTAATCACCGGTGTTTACGGTATTATATACTAAGGTATGAGACGGGTCTTACAGAAAAGGTGTCTAAAGAGCCCTGTGACCTGATTGAAATGACGTCAGCGCCGTCTGCTCGTCAGTGCCCGGCTGTAGCCCGTAGGACATGTTATTCTGCTTTTCTGGATGTTTTGAAATATTTTGATTTAACTGTTAATACCTGATAACAAGCCTCTGAAGCAGATTTTTGGTCGAGCACCTGTTCTCTACTCTTCCATCGATTAGCTGCTTCAGCAAAAAAAAAATCGCGCGCGCAGTCTAGTCTATATGACAGAGTCGCTAAAGCTCTGTTTAGAGAGTGGAACTTGACCTTGAGTATAGACTCAGTACTAACTGAACGCCCCGCGGGGTCACCCCTCACGTGGGAATATGTACAAGCTCTGGTTCTTCACTTTACAGCTTGACTAAAACTGAGACGCGTCCATGATAAACTCTAGCCTTTTTTTTCCTTTACTAGGATCGAGAGAGAGATTTTAAATGGGGCGTTTATCTAAATAGCGTGGAACTAAAATCAGGCTGCGGCAGATAGTATCTCTGCGCACCTCAAGACTCAACGTAACTCTCACTCTCCAGCAGAAGTTTAGTTGTGACTAATGATGGGCGGCGACCGTCGTGCACTGGCGGACATTGGAGAGTGTTGGAGAGCTGAACCTTACAGACATATAAATCAATCGCTTTGGTGGAAATATCTCGCCATAGATTGGAACCAAATACTTATCTAATGGAATCGTTATCAGTTTTCAGTTTTCTTGCCGTACAAAATTTATTTCCCACTCTTCACGTGGTGATAGCTGAAGGTCGCTCGTCGTAGGTACGTGTGACCGGAACACCCTTTTTGTTTTTGGCGCGGGTTGACATCAGATTTGTACCGTACTGTCGCGATTAAGAGCTCTGAGGGAGGGCTTTTCAATTCGGTGAAGTTCTTACTCAGGAGCTATATACAAGCCAGGCGCTGGCGCTTATTCAAAGTCGCGATTTTAGTGCTTGAGAAAAAACATTTGGAGGCTCTTATACTCCGGCGCTTATAAAAGACCGGCACGCTTTTCAACACTAGTTGCTTTATCGCGACCGTACGGTATGACTTCGGTGTCAAAAGATCCCAAACTCCAAATAAGGAAGTGAAACGACGTCGTCTGTCTACCTCGCGCGCGTCATAGCGTCGTCGAAAATAGTGTGACGTCAGCATCTCTCAGGTGGCTAGGAAGTCAGTTCGACAAAATGGCTCACGGAGTGAACTTCGTGGCCGTTTCTCGATCTATGATCGATGCGGCCGTGGAGAAGGAATTCGTAGCCGTGCAACAGAGAGAGGAGGCGGAGAGACAGAACTTCGTGGCCGTTTCTCGATCTATGATCGATGCGGCCGTGGAGAAGCAGTTCGTAGCCTCGCTACAGAGAGAGGAGAGACAGCGGACTGCTGCTGAAGCAGAGGGTGTGGTGGATGAGCTGATCGAGAACGTCGCTGATCAACTCATCCGCCGGTGCGTGGAGCAGGTCAAGCAGCAAGTCTGCATGGAGGAAGGCTTACCGCCCGCCGTGCTGGAGGAGCTGCTGAAGGACTGCCACGCGTTATGACCACGCCCTCCGCTTCAGCAGCAAGGTCCCTGCGACCCTCTCTCTACCAAACGGTCCTTTTAAGGACCAACCACTGATCACAAAAGTTGAAAATCAATCTCAATATAATATACGCATCAGAAAAACCCTAATACGCTATACACTGAAACCCTGTTGAGTAGGTAGATCGAGTTGGGCATTTTTTTTTTTAGGAAGAGCAATCAGGTCATCGTGTGGAGATCATCAGGTGTCCTGTGTGTGTGTGTGTGTGTGTGTGTGTGTGTGTGTGTGTGTGTGTGTGTGTGTGTGTGTGTGTGTGTGTGTGTGTGTGTGTGTGTGTGTGTGAATTTTATACAAATACAATTATTCATTCCTTTCAGCAAGAAAATTAGCTCAATGTAATCATATGATTTTAACTGCCCTACTTATCAGAGCCTTGACGACATCTGACCGCCCCCCTTTTCAAGATCTAAATGGAAATTCACCGCCACCGCTTTTCAGAGTACTGCAGCGCCATTACCTAATTCTTTTTGTATGTGAAAAAAAACAGCACTGATAAGGGGTTTAATTAGACAGATATTGGTTTCTACACTATCAAAAAAATAAAACCCTCAGCGCTTTAATGCTAAAGGTGGCAATAGTGCTTTAATGCGCTACGCCCTTTGTCGATATGCCAGTGTATGCATGCATGCAGCCCTGGTGAGGAACTCTGAGTGCCGCATTCATGACTTATGACGACAACGGGCACTGCATATTAAAGCGCTATGCGACTATTAAAGGGTTAGATCCAGTCTTGCTACAGGCATCCAGAATGCTATACCCAGAGTTGGTGGTCTGGTCCAGACTGCTGTACACAGATTGTAGACGGGATGGCGGGTTGCTGCCAGACTATCCCTCTGGTACGATATGCGGCTGGCGCGGCCGAGCCTGTCTTATATGATGCTGAGTCTAACTATGTATTAGATACCCTACGAGTAACTGAGAGTATGTCAAAATAATCACGGCAAACTGCCTGGCGTCTTCATAGGATCATAGGGTGGTTATTATTACATAACTCAGTAACCTTTGGTTATGTGTTAGATAGAGTACACTTGGACACGGTTATTCCATATACCCACTGCCCCACAGGGTCAAGACGAGGTGATTTAAATAATAAGACCCAGACGGGTAAAATAGCCAAAGTCAACAATGACCTGTTTTGTTTTTTTTTGGTTTTTTTTTTTTAGCCAATATGGACAAAGAGACACGGGGTGCTGTACACAGGTTGTGGACGGGCTGGTGGGTCACTGCCAGACTATCTCCCTGGTCCGATATGCAGCCGGCGTGGCCGAGCCTGTCTTATATGATGCTGAGTCTAACTATGTATTAGATACCCTACGAGTAACTGAGAGTATGTCAAAATAATCACGGCAAACTGACTAGCGCCTTCATAGGATCATAGGGTGGTTATTATTACATAACTCAGTAACCTTTGGTTATGTGTTAGATAGAGTACACTTGGACACGGTTATTCCATATACCCACTGCCCCACAGGGTCAAGACGAGGTGATTTAAATAATAAGACCCAGACGGGTAAAATAGCCAAAGTCAACAATGACCTGTTTTTTTTAGTTTTTTTTAGCCAATATGGACAAAGAGACACGGGGTGCTGTACACAGGTTGTGGACGGGCTGGTGGGTCACTGCCAGACTATCTCCCTGGTCCGATATGCAGCCTGCGTGGCCGAGACTGTCTTATATGAGGCTGAGTCTAATTATGTATTAGATGTGCTACGAGTAACTGAGAGTGTGTCAAAATAATCACGGCAAACTGACTGGCGACCTCATAGGTCAGTTATTATTACATAACTATTATTACATAACTCAGTAACCTTCGGTTATGTGTTAGATAGCGTGCACTTGGACACGTTTATTCCATGTACCCGCTGCCCCACAGGGTCAACACGAGGTGTTTAAATAATAAGACCCAGACGGGTAAAATAGCCAAGTCAACAATGTCCTGTTTTTTTTTAGCCAATATGGACAAAGAGAAACGGGGTGCTGTACACAGCTTGTGAACGGGGTGGCGGGTCGCTGCCAGACTATCCCCTGGTCCGATATGCAGTAAATTTTCTGCACCGTGTGACAACGACCGATCAGCTACCAACCTATTTTTGGTTATTTTTCTATTCAGTTTTTGATCAGCGCACTTTATTATCGTGGTTTTTTTTTTTTAATTTTTTAATCATAAATAATATGTAGACTTGGAAAAAAAAAAGAGAGCTGACATGTCGCTGTTTTGTCACTAAACCCAAAGACCCACCCACCCCGTAGGAAGGGTGGACGTTTGTGAACGTTCCCTTAGGTCTCTATTCTTTATTTATTGTGTGGCCCCTAAAGAGGGGCCAACCAACTGACACTGTCAGTTGGTTAGTAGATGCTACTCAACATGGGCGTAATTAATTACACCTAGTGTTGAGAAACAACATGACTGAGCTCAAAAGGCCCCCGTTGGGTGGGGGCCCTTGTGGCACAACGAGTTGGTTCGTTTTTCAGATTACCGACTCGGCGAGAGTTTCTGCCTATGTATCTTTTATAAAGCCTTAGATATGGTGTGGTATTTTTCATCTCGCTATAGTTTAGTTGGTATTCAAAGAAACTGCCTCATTTCTATCAGAAATACACAATATTGAATTGTTTTTATATTTTAATATATTCAGAAGCACACTTTGTTGCCTATATAGCTCATTATGCGTTGAAATGTTCGCGAGCATCGTAGGAATGTACAAATCCCCTATTGTGGCGCCATCTGACGAAAGAGCAAGGAACTATACGTGACCTGAACCCCGCCCTCAGCGCGTTCGTTATTCGCATCTTTGACAGCGACTAAGAGACGCTCAAACTGTCTCTTATTTAGTTTGAACTTATCACAAATTTGTCTTTGATAGGTCGTAGATCGACTTCTGACTTTTTAGTTAGAATAAAAAACAAGTGACGCCGCCACAGACCCGCGCATTAACGCGCTCCGCCGTCTTCAGAGGGCCGAGTCTATAGTACAGTAGATTCTACTGTGTACTTACACTAACAGTGCTACATATACATACCTGAGTCATAAGTGGGGTTTTTTTTTTGGTTTTTTAGGGGAAAAAAAGTGATCTACTCACCCAAACCGCTATTAGTAGGTAACCTGTATGACCCATGCCGCAAACATCTGCCTCGTGACTGATAGTGTACCGGTGGTGAAGTGCTGTTGCAAGAACAATTGAGGCTCTTTATATAGCTGAGAGAGCGAATGGACTAATCTTGTTTTCACCTTGAGCCCCACCCTATTCCAGAGAGGGTATCAAAAATCGCATGTACACGTATATGGGCTTATAGCTGGTGAATAGATAAGGCGGGGCACCTGTGTATACTAAGACTCCAGGGGGCGTTTTAACGACAGGTGTGACGCGCCAGCCCGTGGAGGGAGCTTTTTTGTTTTTCACCTAGAGAGCGTATACAAAGCCTACAGGGGGTGATTAACGCCCGGTGTGACGCGCCAGCCGGTGGCCGGATCACCTCATCTTCTAAGCTTTTGTTTTCACCTAGAGAGGGGATCGAGAGTGTATACAAAAAACTACAGGGATGTTTAACGCGGCCAGCTGCCTACATGCTATAGTCTAAGCCTGTTTTCAGCTAGAGAGGGATCTACATCACCTAAGCCCTTTCCACCCTTAAATCGATCTGATAATTACCATAAAGAAGAGTAATGCGCGTTACATGTATATGGGCTTATAGCTGAGTAAGAGCTTAAGATGCTAGTCAACTGTGTATGCAAAAAAACAAACTACAGGGGGTGTCTAAAGTCGATTGTCATGCGCCAGCGGGCGGACAGAAGTCTGCCACTCTAGCTGTGACTACAAGCGCGTGCGTGTGGTAGACAGCTTAAATCAAACACGAGTTAAGCTCCTTATAGCTTCCTACTGTCTGCGGATTCGAGTCTTTTGTTTTTTTCATGTATTTCCTCGGAGGGTCGAACAGGATTAAAGATGTAACGAACCCGCGCCTACACAGGTAGACAGCCGGTCGCCTTCCTAGTGAGAGTTTTCCTCCTGAGTTAAGAAGCTTATCTCGGAGCCTAGTACATAAGCGAGAGTGAAACATGAGTCCCACACACTTCTTCAACCACCTTCAGCATGGCGTCATCAGGAATCACTCTACGTTCTACCGAATGTGAGCAATCCCAACACTACTACAGAGCCGCGACAACACCACATGAGGAGACGTCCATGTTTACTGATGAGTCAACAAGTAGCAAGGTGGAGGTTGGTTTTTATCAAGATTCGTACGGGTGGCTGGAAAGTGTGAGGGCTACTTCTGCAGCTAATGCTGCTGCTCGTGCAAAACGTGAAGCTCGTATCGCTGTTCGTGCTACACATGTAGCATACGAAGTTGCCAATGCTGCTAACAACGTTGCTGTTACTCTCGCCGCTGCTGCTCGTGCTGCTAATCTTTTTGCTACTGTTTCCGCTCTTGCTACCGATGCTGCTGCTACTGATGCTGCAACGTCTGCTAAAAGTGTCGCTGTTGCGGCTGCTGCTAGGGCTAATGCTATTAATGCTTGTACAGCTGCTAAAAAAATAGCCTGTTTTGCTTATGCTAGTCGCAGTGTCGCTGTTACGGCTATGACTGATGCCCATGATGCTAAGTTACGGGCTTCTGCTTTTGCTGAAGATGCTGTTGATGCTCAAGATGTTGCTGCTGCTGCTGCTACTGCTGCTGATGAGGCTGCTGCTGCCGCTGCTGCTGCTGCTGAAGATGCTGCTGCTGCTGCGGCTGATGCTCTAGACACCTATGACGCTGCTGCTCTAGACACCTATGACGCTGCTGCTGCTGAAGATACTGCTGCCGCTGCTGCTACTGCTGCTGCTGAAGATGCTGCTGCCGCTGCTCTAGACACCTATGACGCGGCTGCTGCTGCTTTTGCTGAAGCTACTGTTGATGCTGCTGCTGCTACTGCTGCTGCCGCTGCTGCTACTGCTGCTGCCACTGCTCTAGACACCTATGACGCTCCTGCTACTCCTGCTCTAGACACCTATGATGCTGCTGCTGCTGCTGCTGCCACTGCTCTAGACACCTATGACGCTCCTGCTACTCCTGCTCTAGACACCTATGATGCTGCTGCTGCTGCTGCTGCCACTGCTCTAGACACCTATGACACTCCTGCTACTCCTGCTCTAGACACCTATGATGCTGCTGCTGCTGCTGCTGCTGCTGAAGATGCTGCTGCTGCTGCTGCACTAGTCATCTATGACGTGGCTACTGCTCTAGACACTTATGACGCGGCTGCCGCTGCTGCTGCTGCTGAAGATGCTGCTGCTGCTGCTGCTCTAGACACCTATGACTGAAAACATAGTAGGCGTTATTTACAAACACTGCTGTTACCTATGCCTAAACTTAGTAGGTCTTATTTACAAACAAGAGAGCCACGTGGTGTTGTTTACAAACAAAGAGAGCCACGTGGTGTTGTTTACAAACAAAGATAGTCACGTGATGTTGTTGTGGTCTATCATGTCAATGAAGGGGTCACGTGATCAAGGGGGCACGGTCTATTATGCAAATGAGGGGGTCGCGTGACCAAATGGCGACCTCTGATTGGCTGGTGATCAAGAGGGCGTGGCTTATTATGCAAATGAAAGGGTCACGTGATCAAGGGGGCGTGGCCTATTATGCAAATGAGGGGGTCACGTGACCAAATGGAAGCCTCTGATTGGCTGGTGATCAAGGGGGCGTGGTCTATTACGTAATTATGCAAATGAGGGGGCGTGGCCTATTACGTAATTATGCAAATGAGGGGGTCACGTGACCAAATGGAGGCCTCTGATTGGCTGCATGTCGATTGAGTAATAAACAGTAGTTAACTATAGTCCCGTTCCGATACATACTATACTACTACTATGATATACCATAAACAAATTGTATTCAGTGGACAACACCGACTTCTCAAAAAGGTTCCCTCCTGTTTGTTTGCTATATTCGATGTAGGGTAGATTCATCATAAGTTGGACACATTCCCTGGGGCGGACAGTGAGATTTGAGGGTATTCATGTACCATTACGACTTCTACCGTATTCTTTTGGAGAGAATAACAGTTGAACCTTGGCTTTATTCACAAATAAATATATATAAATAGAATGATATTTAGTAGCCAGGGAATCAATTGTCAGTCTCAAGGTGTGTGTCCAAGTCCGGGTGAATCTACCCTAATCGCTCAATGCTCTTGGTCTCATTTCTAAATGGGAATTGATTGCACCTTAAGCCAAAAACAGTTATTTGAATAGTCTAGTATCGAATTTCTGTGCGGGTTGTGTTTAGATAATATTGTGCTTTAGTTTCAGAAGAATAAGGACCTTTCCTAAATGTTCCAACTGTTTAAAGCAGCCACACGATAACTGAACGTTCAGATCTGTACTACATATGGCATGCACGGGTTAGCTCTCCCAAGTGAGAGGACAGACGTTCAGAGCGTTATCTTAATAAGACTTTTAAGACAGTCTGAATAGTCTTAACTTTAGTAGAGGCCGCTTATGTCATTAAAAATAAATAATATTTTGAAAGTATTACTATTACCACTAGTATGTAATAATAGCACATGATGTTTCTACTGCATGTAGTTTCTAGTAAAAAATGACCCTTTATTTTATGATCCACATAGTGTTCTTAATGAAAAGACTCCTTATTCTGGAATCCAATGACATTGAACATATACGGAAAATTACTCTTATTGCATGTTCCTTTAAAACAAACGTCAGGTCGTTTACATGGTATGCTCCGAACTATTTCTGCAGTGAGGCCTGTTGTGCAGGGACTAGGAGCTCCCCCAACCTTACATGTATGTTTTGTTTACAGAATGATATGGCTTTATTCATCACTAGGCAGAATAATAAAAATTGTGTCACAGTTGTCAAACGGTACTTACATGAGACCACTCATCACCAGACACTGAAAGATGTGACTAGGGCTTTATAGGTCTTAAGTCAATCAATTTGCGGGGAAATTATATGGGGTTTGCGATATTTTTGTACTTAAGAGTTCACTGAATGCAAAGCTTGTGAAAATGCAAGTTCTTTCCACTCCACCCCTCTGCTAGCTATATGGACCCCAGTCCCACACCGCCAGACCCGACCACTAAAGATTTCCTATAAACCTATAAACTTTTTTTGCGGAAAGCCACTCAACTCCATAAGAGAGGGCTTGATGCATGGCCCCCCCGGTACATGGTACCACACAGGGGAGGTCAGACATTAGGCTTGGGAGAGTGAGAAATTTTCACCAAAAAATAATACCCAGTATAAACCTATAAACTATTACCAATAATGTGCCTCTACATTGGTATCCACCTTTTTGGCCATGTTGCCATGTCGATTTTTAGCAAGAGTGCCAGGTCGTCGTGTCGATTTTTATGCATATTGATGATATAGGGCCTTATAAAAAATATCTGTGTCGATCGATTTTTAAAGGGGCCTAGTCGCCGTGTTGATTTTTGAAGGGGCCGTGTCGCCGTGTCGATTTTTAAAGGGGCCTTGTCGCCTGTGTCGATTTTTACCCATGTAGAGGCACAATAATGAACAAATGAAAAACCCACATGTTAGGAAATTATTTATTTCTATACAAATAGTTATAATGAAGATATCCAAATTGTATGAATGTTTTCTGATATCATAATGGAAACAATGGAAAGTAACATGACATAGCTAGGCTTGGCCTAAAACGCAATCTTATCTCTTGAGTCTTATCTAAACTCATGGCGGCGGAGCAGTGAGGTCACGGAGTCACGGGGACCGGCTCTATTCCGCACTAGCTAGATGATCACTGTACAGCGCCATCTTGTCTGGTACCAGTGCTCTTTCCTCTGCTAACTATAGAAGCCTGCTGCTTAGCTGAACCTGGTCCTGTCATGACCGAAATTTGGTGTTTTAGGGGTCATAAACCTTTCAAGTATAGGCCTCTATTGTGGGTCCTTAGTTCACCTGTTCAGATTGGGGGAGTGGTTAGGACTCTCACCTACCAATCCATGCATCACGGGTTCAATCCATGTCAAGGCAATTTTGTTCACACACAATTTTAAGATGTATTTTGGTTGGTCAAAAAATGTGACAGTATACAACTTGGTTGTAAAGATCCTTAACACCTAAAATCTAAGATTTAAAATGGTTTTGTATTGTTGCATTGGGTTTTCTTTGTAAATAATATTATTATTTCTTACTAACTATAAAAAAAGATATGTTGCCTTGGCATGGATTTGAACCTATTACCCCTGGATTGATTGGCCAGTGTCCTAACCACTCCCCCAATGCAACCAGGTGGCATGAGAAATGTTCAAATACAACTGATTCAAAACCATTTTAGATTACACTATAAATATTGATCTTGTGTAAAGGATCTTTAAAACCGAATTGTATACTATCACAATTTTTTGACCTACCAAAAATACATGTTAAAATTATGTGTGAACAAAAAAGCCTAGACATGGATTTGAACTCATGACCCTTTGATTGGTAGGCCAGAGTCCTAACCGCTCCCCCAATCTGAACAGATGACCTAAGGACCCACAATAGAGGGATATAAGTGAAAGGTTTATGACCCCTAAAACTCATGACAGGGACCAGCTTCAGCTAAAGGTCTCACAAGGTAGAATTACTGCATCCTGCTAGTGCCCTATAGCAGAGGTTAGAGTTGTAGATTGCACCCAATAATAGAACAGTGGGGGCAAACAAAAGCCACGTGGGTGATGTTTTATAGGGTATATTAACCATATCTCACCCAGTTGCAGTTGAATAAACATATACAAAATTGATGTAAAATTAATATGGGTTCCGGTACCCTCCTACATATGTAATATATCAGCATAGTGTGAGGGACACGGTTTCTCCGTGTCTCATGTTACTGGATCGGTATGGGAGGGGCGCAGTGACTACCTGAGCGGGCCACCCCTGCGGGCCTACCACTCAGGTGCGGGGACTACTAAGCCCCTACACTACACCCTCTCAGCTTTAGCGTAATCCTTCACCATACCGATTCAGCCAATCATTGTTGGAACCAAGTCTCTAACTGCGTATCCAACTACCCGTACTGGAGACCGACTCTTCACTACCTGCTCCTCCAAATACCAACCGCCAGCAGGTGGCCAATCCCCAGCAAGTTAGAACGCTTCCTGCCGACTTTCCAACATTTTCACCGAGTGCGCTCGGTGTCTCCGCATGTGTGAGGGACACGGTTTCTCCAAAAATGACGTTTTTCGGAGACACCGGGACTCGAACCCGGGGCCTTCCGCTTGCCAAGCGACTGCTCTACCACTGAGCTACATCCTCATGTCCTATCAGATAGACCGTGTCTCACGTTACTGGATCGGTATGGGAGGGGCGCAGTGACTACCTGAGCGGGCCACCCCTGCGGGCCTACCACTCAGGTGCGGGGACTACTAAGCCCCTACAATAGTAAAAACTGCAGCCTATACTCCAACACAGGTAATAAAATAGAATAACCGTTTTATAATGATGCTATTATGGTGCAGCTACCTAACCACGTGGAGGTCTTTGTTTGCCCCCCACTCCAGACACTGTGACGTAGCAGCAGGGGAAACTCTAACCTCTGCTATTCTGCAGTCTTTGTAGCTTTGCTGTTAGGGTGTGGGAGGTACCATCATACAGGATGTCTCCATAGTCAAAGTAGGGTAGCACTTTTGACTTGTAGATGTCTATTGCTTGCACTTTGCTTATGTATTTTCTTATGCGCGTTAACTGGATGATCTTGTAACCTATTTTCTGTTTCATGTCTTTAATATGAATGTCATATTTAAACTCACCATACAGAGTGATATTTAAATAATTGAAAGAGGGTACAATTTGTAATTCTTCAATACCCATGCGAAAACACTTATCATGTGCAGATACTCCCCTGAATGTGAAGAACTAATGTGATAGTACTAGTATTAACCACCAGTAGGTTGTTGCACAGAAAAATTGTAACGATATTGTCGAAATCTCTTACAAAATTGATGCTCATAATGAAATCTGTAAAAGCAATCGTTACTCAAGTATTCCTTAGGATAGATATGGCATTTAGTATGAAATACACTTGCAACGATCACCAAAATTAGATCGTCATCATAGCATTTGTAAAAGATAACGATATCGTTATTTGCTGTGGAACAACGCAGGGGCAATAGTCCCTCCCGCCAGTGACCTTGTAATGCCACAGTCGGCCTACTCCTGCATTTTACATTGTGTTTATAATTACCCCATAATTATAGAAGTATCATGCTACCGGTATGATTAGTCACTGTTGGTCATTATGTATTACTTAGGTTTATACTAAGCCTACCTGGCCTGCTGGCTCTGTATGCCCCAGGTCAGGGTCAAGGTCTCCTTGTTCACTGGACTACAAGGGATCCACATCTGTGCATTATTTGGCACATATATGTAGACTATACATAGTATACACCGAATTGATCATATTTAATATTCCTATCAGATTTCTATCCATACGGAACAAAAACATTCTTTTTTCTTTAAACAGCATTATGGGATGGACTTTTTTTTTTTCATCAGCTCTGATGATTTTAGATTAATCTAGGTGTCATTCCCTCAGGTCCTTTTTTTCTTTTAACTATATCTAGATAATTATTCAGCTCTACAGAGCTATTCAAAGTAGCATAGTCACTTGAAAATTGATGAAAATTGGTGAAAGCAGGCAAAAATGGGGGGAAATAGGGGAATTTGGTCATTTTTCATGAAAAATTATCAATTTGCAAGTTGACAGGATTACACAATAAAACTTGCTACTTGAAACCAAGCAGAACCGGAGTAGTATAGTATGTATCGGAACGGGACTATAGTTAAGTACTGTTTATTACTCAATCGACATGCAGCCAATCAGAGGCCTCCATTTGGTCACGTGACCGGAAGTGACCTACTTAGGGGATTAGTGGTGACGTCACGTGACCTAGTTAGCCAATCAGAGGCCGCCATTGGGTCACGTGACCGGAAGTGACCTACTTAGGGGATTAGCGGTGCATTCTGGGTAACCCTGCAGCCAATCAGAGGCCTCCATTGGGTGACCGGAAGTGACCTACTTAGGGGATGGTGCATTCTGGGTAACCTACTGACCTACTTAGGGGACCGGAAGTGACGTCACATGACCTAATGGCCAACCGGAAGTGACCTCATTGAGGATCACGTGACCGGAAGTGACCTGATTGATCACGTGACCGGAAGAAGAAGAAGAAGAAGAAGAAGAAGAAGAAGAAGAAGAAGTGACGTCACGCGACTTAATGAAGAGATGAGCGTCTTTAAGGGGTCACGGGCTTTAAAATGTGATATCTTTTTTTTTTGGAGGAGGAGGCGAGTCTCTTATTTTTTTTTGGTAAACTAATAAAAAACACCACGATATAAGTTTTTTTTTCATTTTTTATTGTTTTACGAGCGACTGGAAGTGACTTATTGAACTAGTTAGAAGCGTTCTTTAGAGTGTATAAGGGGGAAGGAGGGGAAGGAGGGGAGGGGAGGGGGGGAGGGGGGCCCTTTTAACATGCATGGGGAGGGGGGCGCTTTTAGGATGCATGGGGCGAGTGGGGGAGGGGGGGAGGGGGGGGAGGGGGGCACTCTAGGGGGGGGGCACTCTAAGGGGCGCGTTTGTCTCTTTTAAGAAAGAAAAAGATTTTCAATCGAGAGACACGCTTCTTCCTCTCGAGAGGAAGAAGCGTGTCTCTTCGTGTTTTTTTTTTGTTTATCACGTGCTGCGATGAGGCGATCAGCTGCGACTGGAGGAAGTGACACTTTAAGAGATCGCGCGTCTTAATTGTTATGATTTTTTTTTTTTTTTTTACTTACTAATAAAGAAGACGTATGAAAATAAAACACAACAATTCACATGTCCGTCGTTCTCGTTGTTTCTTGCTTGATAAAGTCAAGTAATATCGCGATGCCGAGGCCAAACTTTCCCATGTCCTCAGTCAACACTCGAAGGAGTTCAAAAGGCGTACCGCCGGCGCCGTCAGCTTCATCTTGCCACATTTTCAACACTCGGAAGGCCCACTCAGCGGGACTTCCTCCGTATTCGCATTCTTCAGCGATCTTATCTAACCTCTCAGGCGACAATTTTAAATGGTCCCCCACCTCTTTCCACCTGCTACCCAGACGTCTGCCGAGGGTGCCCAAGTGCTTATGCATCGCGCGCGAGTCGGGGTTTTCGAAATCCAACCCCTGTCTGTGGAGAAGGGCCATCCACTGAGCCAACAGTTCCATGCGTCTAATGCGGGTGAAGACGCGACCGAGCTCGCCCCATCTATGACGATGCGGGGTTTCACCCCACCACACTCGGAACATCGCCGTACACAGCTCCTCCGGTGTCTTGACACTGCGCTCTACTAGAGCATCCATACGGGCGGCGCTGACTTTTAAGCTACTGCCCAACTCTCTCCAACAGCCGCTCAACTCTTTACCTAGTTGACGAAGCAAGGCGTCGCTATAGGCTAACCGCCGCTGTCCTACCTGTCGGGTCTCCCCATCATCGGTCTGCTGCCTCGCGCCGCGTCTCACGTCGTCAAGCCGCATTAACTTTTTTTCAGGCGCACCGGGCGGTGAAGGCGAGCTTGAAAGTGGAATAGCTTGAGCCATCTCGTCTCGTCTTGGCGGCGGCGGCAGCGGCGGCGGCGGCGGCGGCGGCGGCGGCGGCGGTGGCGGCGGTGGTGGTGGTGGCGGTGGTGGTGGTAGTAGCCGTTACTGGGGTCAGAGGCGATATGTTTTTTTTCCAACAGAAATGAGAGCTTTTTATACAGAGGGAGTTTAATCCCATTTCCAACAGCGCTCCAGCTGTCTAGCGCCCTGTCCGCATGACGCTTTTTCAGCCGCTCCGCTCCTTAAGAGCTTAGATGACGAGGGGGTGTGGCATCGCTATCCGTGGAGACCAGCTGAAAACGGTGTTTTTTCCTCACTCATAGCCTTAATACCTCCTACCCCCTACCCGAGGACGTCTCCCTCCCTCTGACATTCATTGTAACAAACGTCAGAGGTCAGGTGAAAATCGGATTTTTTTTTCATGCACAGCCTTAGGCAGCTGTCACCCCTCCCTATTGAACTAGCCGGCCGCCCGCCCGCCTGGCCGGCCCGGTCTACTCACCATGGCAGGAGGTGGCGATTTTTGTCTTACACTTAAGTCGCTCACCACATGCACACGCCTCTACTCACAGACAGACACGTTCGTCTTAGGGGGGTCCTGCTTCACGCCACACGCCTCCTGTAGTTTTTTTTTGTATACACACTGTAAGCTCATCACCGTTACCGTTAATCCTTTATACAGCTAACGCGCGCTGAATGGCTGAACAGGGTGGTAAGCGGCTTAGCTCACCACAGTGGATCCCTCAAAAAGGGATCCAGCTGAAAACGTCATACCTTATGTCTTTGTGAATGGCCGCCGCCGGTCAGTCGACGGCAGGCAGCAACCGCTTAACCCTTTATACAGCTAATGCGCGTTGAATTGCTGAACAGGGTGGTAAGCGGCTTAGCTCATCATCACAGTCGATCTCTCAAAAGAGGGGGGGGGGGAAAGGGATCCAGCTGAAAACGTCATGCCTTATGTCTTTTTGTTTCTCTTTGTGAATGGCCGCCGGCCAGCCGGCGGCAGCTGAACAGGGTCGGTAAGTAGCTTAGCTCTAGAAGCGAGAAGGCGTATATAAGGGGCTTGGAAACCTCCATTCACTCACTCATTCTTTTTTGCTGCTCTCTACAGTCACCACCATGAGCAAAAGACAACAGCTAGCGGCGTTCAAGAACAAGAAGACTACGCGGAACAGCGTTCGTTTAGCGTCAGTGCCTGCTCTTGCTACTGAACATGAGACTACCGCCGCAGCCGGTTGGTCTTATCACCCTCCTGCTGTAGCGAGCGCTCGCGGCAGTAGTAGTAGTAGTAGTAGTAGCAGTAGCACTAGTAGTAGCAGTAGTAGTAGTAGTGGTAGTAGTACTAGTAGTACTACTGGTAGCAGTCGTCGTGCTAGCGACGTTGTTACACTCGCGACGGTACACGTTGCTGCTAAGCGCGCTGCCGCTGCTACCGCCGTCCCGCCTGCCGCTGCTGCTGCTGCTGCTGCTGCTGCTGCGCCTGCTACTGCTGCGCTTGCTACGGCTGCGCCTGCTGAGGCTGCTGCTGCGCCTGCTACTGTTGCGTCTGCTGCGGCTGCGCCTGCTGCGGCTGCTTCTGCTGCACCTGCTGCTACTGCTACTACTACTGACGACAACGCTCCTGGCACAGCGCAGTACTGGCAACCGGGTTTTTACCTCCCCACTACTGTTGATGACTTTGATGACCTGCCGCACGTTGCACAGCCCCTCTCCTCCACCACTACATCGACGGACGCCCTCGACGCCGCTCGCGCTGAGAGTTACAGCTATTCGGACACTCAGCCCCTGAACCGAGAAGAAGAGGAGGAGGAGGAGCAGCAACAGGGTGAGACAGAGAACGACGCTGACGACGAGGCGTACGAAGAACCCGAAGGGCAAGGGGTGAGCGGTACGTTTTTCGGCTTCCCTCTTCGACCTTTCGACCTCACTTCCTCCACTGCTAGCGCCCCCCCGTCCGGTCCGTGGCGACTGCCCTCACCGCCACCTTACGAGGGCGGCGGCGGCGCTTCATCTTCTACCGCTACACACAGCACGGACGGCGTGTGGCTGCGCTGTTCCAACAACGAGACCTCCGATACCACCAGCGCTGACGCTGCTCCTGCTATCGGTTCTGCTGCTGATTCAGCTCACGCTGATGGTGTTACTCATCCTGCGGGTGTGAAACGTTCTAAGGTGAGTTCCAGAACAACAAGGCCCACTAAGAAGAGAAAAATACAAGAAAAAGAAGGAGATGGACGAGAAGAAGCAGAGAAAACACTCGGGTTAGAGTTCTGCTTAGACGGAGCTTTGACGCTGGAGATCTGGGAGGACGTGGCTAGACTGTCTAGGAGGCCGCGCTACACAAAAGACGGCCAGGTGAAAGAGGCGTCTCTGACCAGAAGCAAGCGAGTGCACTTCACGGCCGACGCGCTGCGCGAGCTCATAGCACGCATCGCCGATATCCGCGCAGTGGTGCGCATACGCGACACAGCGGCCGCGCAAGGAAAACCTAATCACACCCCCTGGTTCGCAGTGCTGGATGAGGCGGGCGAAGTGTACGCAGCTGTGAGCTACTACAGCGGTAAGAACCTCGTCCACGTGCGCAAGTACGAAGGTCCTGACAAAAAACCCACACAGCAGGGGGTGACGCTGTCCGCCAGAGCGCTCAAAGAGTTGGATGACAAAACAGAGATCATTCTGAAATATCTCGGCATAGATTCGGAATGAGAGACGCTCAACGCTCACGCGCGCACACACACACACAGCGTTTGACGTACGCTGTATGAGACAGACAGACAGACAGACAGACAGACGGATACACAGACAGCAGACAGAAAGATAGTTACATAGACGACAGATTGATAGATGGCTAGATAGATAGATAGATAGTTAGACGGCTAAGTAGTTGGTAACCGAGTGAAAAAAAACATGACACAGTACGTATGCGAAAAGTGTTTCAAAATGTTTAAAAGAGCGTACAACCACGAGAGACACGTAGAAAATTGTAGAGTAGTAGCTAAGTTTTGCCCTCTATGCGGCGAAGGGGATTGCCGAAAGAGCGCTTGTCGACGCGAATCTCTGGACGGGGTGACCGTCCCTCCGCGCATATGTGCTGTACCGAACGGGGAGGAAACGTTCACGGCGAATTGGCCTGCGATACAAACGGGCGTCAGGATGCACGGGACTCGCGTGAGTGTAACAAACTTCAGGCTACCAACCGGCGAGTTGAGTGACGCTGTAGATACTATGCGTCGCATTCACTTGACACAAAGATTCAGATACAAAGTGGGTTTCTCGGTAGGCTTACTGTTACAACACAGAGAAGACAAGAGCAAACTGCGCTACTTCCACGCCTCCCAGAACAACGCAACTCTCATACAACCGCTCCCTACTGTAACTAATTCAGAAACTTTGGAAGAGCTCCTCTCAAAGATGCAAAACACCGTCGCTTGCGAGGAGGTACGGAAACTTTGCGACGCTGACACCAAGTGGCACGTTCTTTTTCCTACCAATTTGAACATCTGCGTTTACATGGGACCGGGGGAATTCCCCATAGGCGGTAGGATCACTCAGGCCGGTCGAGTTGGAAAGAGAAGCGGCGTGTTAGATTTTCCCAACAAGGACAACCTCTGCATCTTCCGCTGCATTTCCTTTCACTTATACAACACCAGCAAGCGCGCTCCAGATTTGTTACGTCAGTTCTGTCCCGCTGCCACACCTGAATCCTTTCCGGGTCTGAACATCCGCGACTTACCCGCGTTAGAGAACTTGTTTGACGTACAAATAGCGGTTTACACCGCGTCGCGTCAAGTGCCGGGGCGGAAGTTGAGAAGACGCGTTACTCTGATCAGACCGCCTTCCAGAACTGTGGCCGCCCGAGGTAAAGTCAACCTACACCTGACGGCGAAAGGCGGTTTGCACGTCTCTCTCGTCACGGACTTCAACGCGTACGCGGGCATATACGAATGTTGCAAGTGTAAGGCGGCGTTCACCACCGAGTTCTTGCTGAAGAGACACAGGAACCAGCTTTCCTCTTGCCGACAAGTCAAGTTGCGCTACGTAGGTGGCATCTACCAAAATTCGAGAACGATTTTCGAAGCGCTAGCAGACTTCTCCATTTTTCCCCCCGACGGACATTCCGGAATCTACCCTTACAAGATCGCCTTCGATTTCGAGGCTTTCTTCAGACCGTGCAAAGAACCGTCGACGGAGCACGTGTCCCTGCTGTGGGATCACGTCCCTTTGTCGGCTAGCGTCGCATCCGACTTTCCGGGGTGGGAGGGGCCCGTCTGCTTCGTCAGAGCGTCCGACGCAGATTCCGACCCCTTGTTGGACCGAGTTTTAAATCACATAAACGAGAACGCCAAAGCGATCGGGGAAGCTGTGCTAGAACTTTACCGACCGACGTTAGCGAAGTTAGATGCGGCGATAGGTGAAGCTCTCCTGCTGGAGGAGGCGACGTTCACCACCCCTTCTCCAGGCGGCTTCGCTGCGGCTCAGACCAGACACCCGTTAGTTCAACTGAAGAAGCGTCTTCTGAGATACATCCGTCAAGCTCCAGTGGTGGGCTTCAACTCGGGGCGTTACGACTTGAACCTGATCAAAATACGCCTTCACTCGTTCTTCGCCTCCGGAGACCGAAGAAACCAAGAATTCAGCGTCATAAAGAGAAGCAATCAATACTTGGCGGTTTACACACAGCACACGGTTTTCTTGGACGTAGTCAACTATTTGGCACCCGGTTACAACTACGCGACCTATTTGCGAGCTTTCACCAGGAACGAAGAGAAAGGTCACTTTCCTTACGAATGGATGACGTCTACCAGGAAACTGGCAAACAGAACGCTGCCGCCGAGATCGGCTTTCGACAGCGAGCTGACGGGCGTCAAAATGTCCGAATCCGACTACGCCGCATGTCAGAAAGTTTGGTCCGACGAGAAGATGCAAACTATGGAAGACTACTTGATCCACTACAACAACAAAGACGTGAAACCTTTCATAGAAGCTCTGAAAAATCACGCTAAATTTTTCCAAGATCGCGGCATCGACATGTTGAAAGACGGAGTTTCTCTCGCCGGTTTGACTTTACGCTTCCTCTTCCAAAACCTAGTAGACGCGTTCACAACGTTTCCCCAGTTCGACGCCGTCCTCCATGCTCTGATCAAAGAGAATCTAGTCGGCGGTCCTTCCATCATCTTCCATAGATTTCACGAGAAGGGCACCACGCGGATAAGGGAGCACAAGTACGGCGAAGAAGCGAGACCGTGCCAACACATCCTAGGACTAGACGCTAACTCACTGTACTTGCGCTGCATGAGCGAAGCGCACTGCACGGGCTATTACGCGGTGAGACGGCCCGAGACCGAGTTCAAGCCCGAAATCAGGCAAAGAAACTCTCACAGCGCTTTGGAGTGGTTACGCTTCGTAGAGCACGACCGCGACGTGAAACTGCGCCACGCTCTGAACGGCGGCGAGATGGCGGTAGGCTGTCGGAGAATTCGCGTGGACGGATTTCACGCGGCCTCTAATACGGTTTTCCAGTTTCACGGGTGTTGGTTCCACGCTCACGAGTGCATACCGTCGCACCGATATCAGTGCGCTTCACTGAGAGAGGAGAGACGCGACAGAACGACCAGAGTAAGCGCTTACTTGAAAGCGTTAGGTTACAAGCTGGTCGTCGTGTGGGAGTGCGAATGGCGAGAGATGAAGCGTCGAGATGAGCGGGTCAAGGCCTCCCAACAACGCTGGAAGGTTGACGCTTTGAAAGTGTCTCGAAACGCGATGAGCGAGAGCGACATCCTTTCCGCTGTGAAAGAGGAGAAAATGTTCGGTTTAGTTCAAGTGGACATCACTACGCCGCCTCACCTACGAGAGTACTTCGAAGAAATGACCCCCGTTTTCAAGAACGCGACCGTTTCAAAATCGGACATAGGCCCTCACATGTCAGACTTTGCGCAGGAAGAAAAGCTGTTGAGCACGCCTCAGAGATGTCTGATAGGGAGTTACCACGGAAAAAATATTCTCTTGGGAACGCCGCTTCTCAAGTGGTATTTAGAGCACGGTTTGATAGTCACCAAAGTGCAGCTGGTGGTAGAATACCTACCTAAACGCTCCTTTGCCGGTTTCGCGGACGAAGTGACGGCGGCGCGAAGACGTGGCGACGTGAACGAGAACGAGAAAATTCTGTCAGACTGTTACAAGTTAATGGGAAACGCTACGTACGGTAAAACAATCTGCAACAAAGAAAAACACACGGCGGTGAGATACACCGACAGTCGGAAGTTCGAACTATTGGCCAATTCGTGGCGCTTCAAAAAGGCGTCCGAGTTGACTTCCGATCTGTTTGAAGTCGGACTACAACCGAAAACGGTCAAGAACAACCTCCCTATTCAGATAGGGTTCATGGTATACCAGTACGCGAAGTTGAAAATGTTAGAGTTCACATACGACTTCTTGGATAGATTCGTCGATCGGCGCGATTATGCCCTTTGTCAAATGGACACCGACAGTCTTTACATGGCTCTCAGCGGTGCCACGTTGGATGACCTAGTGAAACCTCGCCTGAGAGAGACGTACTTCAGAGAGAAACGAAAGTGGCTTCCGACAGCGGTGTGCGACGAGCACTTAGAGCTTTTCGTGAAGACAAAAACGGAAAGAGTGCGAGAATGGTGTGCGCCGCCCGGCGGATGTTGTGAGAGACGGTACCTTCACGATCTGAGAACTTCGGGGCTCATGAAAGCGGAGTGGGAAGGTGACGGGATCCTAAGTCTCAACCCTAAGACTTACATTTGCTACGATCGAGTCAGCGACACCGGTGAAAGAAAATCCAAAAAATGGAGTGCAAAAGGCGTACAGAAGAAACAAAACCCCCAGGAACCAGACGCCTTCTTGGATGTTCTTCGCCAACGAAAAACTCTCATTGCTGTAAATAGAAATTTCAAAGTGGTGCGAAACAAAATGGTCACCTACACCATAGAGAAAGACGGCGTGCGCTACTTGTATTATAAGCGTCGCGTGCATTCTGACGGTGTGACAACGAGTCCTTTAGAGATATGAAAAAAAAAAAATAAAAAAAAAATAAGCGTGTGCATCTTTTCAAAAATAGAGTGTTTATCAAGATTGAAAAAAAAATAAATAAAAAAAAATTAAAAGAAAATATTGTTGTGTTTTTATTATCATACGGCTTCTTTTACTAGTAAGTCGCGCAGTCTCTTAAAGCGTCACTCATGTGACGACGTCGCTTCCAGTCACGGGATCCTAAACAAAAAAAAAACTTCTTCTTCTTCCGGTCACGTGATCAATCAGGTCGCTTCCGGTTGGCCATTAAGTCGTGTGACGTCACTTCCGGTCACGTGACTCATCAGGTCACTTCCGATCACGTGATCCTAAATTAGGTCATATGACGTCACTTCCGGTCCCCTAAGTAGGTCAGTAGGTTACCCAGAATGCACCATCCCCTAAGTAGGTCACTTCCGGTCACCCAATGGAGGCCTCTGATTGGCTGCAGGGTTACCCAGAATGCACCGCTAATCCCCTAAGTAGGTCACTTCCGGTCACGTGACCAAATGGAGGCCTCTGATTGGCTAACTAGGTCACGTGACGTCACCACTAATCCCCTAAGTAGGTCACTTCCGGTCACGTGACCAAATGGAGGCCTCTGATTGGCTGCATGTCGATTGAGTAATAAACAGTACTTAACTATAGTCCCGTTCCGATACATACTATACTACTAACCGGGCTTGTTGATATCAATCGACTACACTATTTTCAGTAGACCTCCTACTACTGATTTATGTACTAAACTTTGCAGGTGTGTTGAGGAGATCATTGTGAACATTTTAGAAGAAAAGAATTAAGGGGTCACGGTTGAAAAATTTATGAATTCATCTATATATTTCTACTTCCTTAACTATAGGAACCTATGGGTACTCCGACATCTAATATTAAGATGACAAGCATGGGTATAATCATAAGAATTTGCACGATAGTCCATGTACGGATGTCAATTAATTGGAAATTCGAGAATTGAGTAATAGGCCTACTGATTTTTGCCACCAGGTGGCATTTGTGTACCTACCCACATTTCATTACATAGTTGGAAAGTTTTTGGAACAAAAACGTTTTTTTCTGTTTCTAACATAGTTACAGGGTATAAATAAAATATAAAATACATCTTTAGGGATTGGAAATGGATTTTGACTTCATTATTGAGGGCCGTTTTTCTTCTTTAGGGAATATTCCAATTATTAAGGATAATATGAATTTTCCCGTTGCAATGATGTGTAATATGTCTGGATTAAACAGAAAGGGAACAAAATATACACCTACGAATATTGCATATAATTACAAAAATCAACGTCGATAGAGTCCTTCAGAGAAATAAATACCCCTTAACGTCCATCAAAACCCAGGTTGACAGGGACCATTAAAATCAAATATATCGGTTGCAACTTGAGAGTTCCTGAGCTTTAACTTACACCTTAAATCTGGGTTCTCGTGCAGTGTAACTGACTGGTGGTTTACTCATCTACAGAGTAAGCTGTCCGTAAGGATGGTAATGTTCCAGCATTAGCGATGCATGAGAGGGAAATTATTCTTGACTTGATCATGACCTGAGGCATGTATTTATTCTGTCCTTAGTGCAGAGTATATAGGATATAAGTTGGAGAGAAGTAGCTATATATAGTCTAGTGAATTAAGGGAACGAATTGGCATTATACTTTATTACTGGATAAAAGTGCCAAAAGTTTTTTACACATGGTTTGAACCAAGAACTTTCACTTTTTTCCTTGCTCCAAAAGAAATTTCCATGCTATCACCGTTTTTCAGCCATTTTGAAAAGTGATCACCAAAATCATTGAAATAAACAGAAAATCTTAATTTGTAGAACTTTTATAGAGATATTTAGGGCTGAAACCATACAAGATGCTTAACTGGTAACTATAAATGTAGGTTAATATCCAAATCTAAATCATGCATTAAAAATTCAAGATGGCTGCCCTTCATAAAGATGACTGTCAGATCACATGAAACCATATTTTTCAGGTTCATTTAGCTGTTTCTTTTGATTTGAAAAAAGGCTGATTCAGGGGGAAGGGGGGGATGCAACAGAATTTCCCCCACCCCCAACACAAAAAAAGAGAGAGGAGAGAAAAGATGGAGGAAAAGGAGAGAAGGAAATGAAAAGAAAGATTGGAAAACTAGCTCTTAATTTAAGAAAAGTATTTCAGGGGAGTAGATAGTATCTTTTCATGGAGAGGGGGATTCATATATTTCTGAGCAGGTGGGGGTAAATGTGACTGGGGGGGGGGGGGGGGGTAGTTCTAGTTTTGCCCACCAGGGGGCACAGTGATAACAACAAATGTGAAAAATAGGCCACAAAATGCACCAGGGTACTTTTAATGTAGAATGTTCTCTTCTAAATAATCATTGGTGCAAGTGTTCTCTATTTATTGTGGGACATAAAGCATTTAAAGCTTATTAACTGTTTTCAGTTATACATTTTAACTCATGTTTGAGAAGTGATTTTGACAAAACGTGCAGAAATATTTGCTATATTTTATATAGATCCTGTACCAGGTTATTTCCAAATTCCCCTGAGAGCAGGGGCATCGTCACGCCTTCTGCCACCCCCCCCCCCCCTCCCCCCATTCCTCTTCTCAGGTTTGGGAGGGGGGCATTCTGCGTGCTGAGGGATTTCTTGAAGATGGAGGGGGGACGTGGTCCCTCCCCTACTATATACCTCCAATATCCCTCAACCTCACCTTCCATTCCATGTCCACTCTCCTCCCCTTCAGATCCCCTCCCATGCCCTGGCCTACCCCTGTGGCCTCTCCTCCCTCTACGACCTCTGTGTACTCAAGCCTAGGGAGAGGGAAGCAGTTGAAGGGAAAGGGAAGCATTAGAAAAAAAGGACATTCAGGAAATAGGATGCAAAACAAAAGAGTGTGGATTCACAGTCTCGCTTTTTGAAAGAAAAATCAACTAGAACAACCCCTGACTGCTGGCTGCAAATGAATCTATACAGCTCTCAGAACCCACCAGAAAGAACCCTTTTGCCTCTAGATCTTGAAAATATCCTGTGGGTACCAAGCTCGCTGTACCCTGCTTGCAACTTTATATGTGACCTTAAGTTTTTATAAAAGGTCCACAAGTTCAGTTAAGCTCTCCAACCGCACCCCTTCTTTCCCCTCAATGCCACTCCCTCCTTCTCAATGTGTTCAAATATATGTTATAGGTGTGGGGGGGGGGGGCATGCCTTCAGGTGACAAAAGTATTTTTCCAAAGGATCTCTCCCTCCAAAAAATTCCCAAACCAAATGATAGAGGCTAGATGTAGATCAGACCTTTCATAAAGTGTGTGCAAAATTCATAAGAATGGACTATTTGAATGCCATGAATTCAAAATTGTCTTGAGGGGGTATGCCCCCAAACCCCCCAGTGTGACAACTGCAGTTCACTTGTGGTGGCTGCAGCCCTTCGTTTGCGGTGTTCTGCTGCAATACCCATTCCATATAGATTGATCACATATCTCCCCTAGATAATCCTACTACTACCAATTTTGTAACCTAACAGGGTATAACATACATGAAAACACATAGAATTACCCTCAAAATATATGAGCGGTACTATTGATAGCTTGTAAAAGTAATTAAAATGAAAGCATCAAGCCACAATTAGTTTTGCCTTTCAGCTTTAATTTTGCACCCAAAATGCATTTTTTGGGGGCTGAAACTTTCATATTTATGACAATTAATGTCCATTATGGCAATATTATTAGGTCTCAATGCTAGAAACCTGCAAAAGATTAACTTATAAAATTATTATTGTCATCTTTCACATTTTTCAGGAAAAGGACCCAAAAATAGTGTTGCATGACACTTTTTGCTTGGAGCAAGGAAAAATATTCAATAACATATATTTATCTACCTATATTTCAACTTTGGTACTTTTATCCAGAAATAAAGTATATTTCCCTTAATTCACTAGACTAATATATAGGTTAGTCTACACGGTAGCCAGAACAAGGCCTGCAGGCATGCTGCAGTATATAGGACAGCACCTACAGTCATACAGACATGGTGTAGTACCAGCCACACCCACAGACATAAAGAGGGTCTATTATACAGAGCCCAGTCCCATAGTCACTGTGTATGAGCCACCAATACATACCTGGTGTGTAGGACTGGTGTGTAGGACTGGTAGACGTGTACATCAGGACCCAGACTGGTAAGTGGTTCTGTACACTGATCTGTGTTTTAAATGTCTAAGGCCTGTCATCATGATGCATTAAGCAGCCCTGCTTAGTCTACTTAACAAAGCTGTATTTGTTTAAGGTTTTATTCGGTAAAATATTCTTGGCATTGCCATTCTGCCTCCAAGACTCCTTTTTGCAAGGATCTGGAGAACAGGAATACTTCACAGTCACTATGCTACAAATAGATGCCTTAAACTAGAACAATGTGGCTTTGACCACGGACATAGCCAGGCAAAGGCCCAGGCCTAAGCCTTTAAGATACCGGGGATTATTTAAAGAGCAATATTTAGAGAGTTTACATCATACAATTACTGTACTGAAAGCTACAGCATAATGTTTTGATCTTGTGCAATGTATCTGGATATGGAAAACTGATGTTGTACAAGCAATATCTCATGCGCTTGTAATGTGTATCTTCAAACTGTCGTTGCTTTTTTTCAAGCTTGAAAACATACAGACCTGGCGTTCCTAGCACAAATATTGGCCTTAGAAACCTTAGAAAAGCCCATAATCTCTCTAAATTAGACCCAAGGATCACATTGAGACAACCCTCATGTTGCTAGCAACAGCGGTGTTAGCATAGCAACGGGCCCTATCCGATCCAAGGAACTAGCAATAGAAAAGATTTAAAGTATGGTGGTAATAAAAACATGTACTCTCTTGAGGTTAAGAACGTCCATACAATAATAAAGAGTGATATAAATTAAATTGATGATGTATTATGGAGAGGGAAATACAGAAAATAATAATATAGCTTGGGCGATAAAAATGTTCAATAATAATGCTCCACTTAAGGGGGTGGTCATTTTTTAACAAAGGGGGGTGGTTGGTGGATTTTCACGCGAGCAGGTCGAAATATTTTCGGTCCCCCCTCCAAATTTTCTTGGACCCCCCCCCCAAATTCCACCACCCCCCCCCCCCCCCGTTGCTAAAAAATGACCACTCCCTAATTTCCAAATTAACGATTGTCAAACTATTCTACTATTCCTTATCATTCCTAATTTGATGAAATATGAAATTCAGTGATGCCAAACAGCTGTGGATTTTAAAAGATTTCCTATAAAAACCTTTATTTATCAACAGAATTGGGCATATACTTTGAATTAAGTGTTTACCAATGGATCGTGTATATAATGAATCCGTTTTCATTTTTACAGGTTCATCAGAGGCAGCACGTGTAGGAAGATCTCCTGACATGAAGGGAGACAAGGAGACAAATATCCAGCTCTTTCTGCAGATTTTCTCCATGGATAATTCATAACAAGAGCCATTACAATCTACTGCCATAGCATTCTGTCCCACTGTGACACATGAACACTTACGTACTACACTCAGTAGTCACAGGGCACAGGTCACACTGACACAACAAGATGGCGGATGTCAGGTTTGTGCTGAGTCATGGTGAGTGGTAAACACACAAGTACTATTTGTGCTGAGTCATGGTGAGTGGTAAACACACAAGTACTATTTGTGCTGAGTCATGGTGAGTGGTAAACACACAAGTACTATTTGTGCTGACTCATGGTGAGTGGTAAACACACAAGTACTATTTGTGCTGAGTCATGGTGAGTGGTAAACACACAAGTACTATTTGTGCTGAGTCATGGTGAGTGGTAAACACACAAGTACTATTTGTGCTGACTCATGGTGAGTGGTAAACACACAAGTACTATTTGTGCTGACTCATGGTGAGTGGTAAACACACAAGTACTATTTGTGCTGAGCCATGGTGAGTGGTAAACACACAAGTACTATTTGTGCTGACTCATGGTGAGTGGTAAACACACAAGTACTATTTGTGCTGAGCCATGGTGAGTGGTAAACACACAAGTACTATTTGTGCTGAGCCATGGTGAGTGGTAAACACACAAGTACTATTTGTGCTGAGTCATGGTGAGTGGTAAACACACAAGTACTATTTGTGCTGACTCATGGTGAGTGGTAAACACACAAGTACTATTTGTGCTGACTCATGGTGAGTGGTAAACACACAAGTACTATTTGTGCTGACTCATGGTGAGTGGTAAACACACAAGTACTATTTGTGCTGAGCCATGGTGAGTGGTAAACACTGACACAACAATGTCACTATCTGCCAGGTTTGTGCTGCGTCATGGTGAGTGGAAGCTAGATACGTCTACTGATGTGCCTGGCTGGACAAATGACAAAGACACAGACTCTCAGTATAGAAGGTGTGATATTCTGGAGTTCATCAACATAACCCAGCAGGGCCTGGGCCAGCTGACCACAGTTCTGGCTACTGGTTGGGATGTCAATGAGAAGCTAAAACTGGATGATGGTATGTATTTTGTTTCAGCCAGTCTGTGTTTTCAACCACTGGTCTTCCTGAGCTATATAATCAGGAAAGGTGGTGAGCATGGTAACATTGTGTGCCTGTCACAGATAGTCCGACTACTGCTGGACCATGGAGCAAACCCAAATACAGTACACACAGCATGTCTACAAATAACGAGAAGAAACTGCAGATATGTGCAGCGGACTGCCGTACATGAGGCAGTGGCAGCACGGGGAGGCTGGATGCAGGGGGTGAAGATGCTTCTTGATGCTGGGGGTGCATGCACACCGTCTGATGGAGTACAAAACCCACTGTCGGTGGCAGTAGATCATGTTGAATGTCCGCCTGGTCTCATCAAGCTGCTGCTACAACACGGGGCAGACCCCAACCACCACGATGATCAACTTGTAAATATCCCTTTGTTAAAGGCAATTGTTAAAGCCAACGCCCGGTTTGTTCAGAAGGACACAACTAAGAATGATACAGCTATAGTCCGGCTCCTGTTGGAGAATGGGGCAAACCCTGATGTCGCACATGTACAAAGGGTAAAGGTAGAAGGACATGAAGACACATGGGTGTCAAGAAATGCCCTACATGAAGCAATAGAACTAAGGAGGAGTGAAGTGGTAAAGATGCTTCTTACTGCTGGCGCTAAATGCACGATACCAGATGCATCACAGAACCCACTGGTGCTGGCACTACAGAAACATAATTTTCCGATTGATGTCATTGAGCTGCTGCTAAAGCATGGTGCTAAGTGCACGACCTCTGGAGCACAGAATCCACTGATACTGGCACTACGGAGACGGAACTGTCCATCTCATCTCATCGAGCTGCTGCTAAAGCATGGTGCAGATCCTAATGACCATGATCCTTTGCTAAGAGCATTACATGACCCAGTTATTGTGAAGCTCTTGTTGGAGCATGGAGCAAACCCTAATGTATCCCACAGTGTGCCGACAAGGGGAGCAAGTCCTGGATGGGAACCCAGGACAGCCCTCCAGGAGGCAGTACAGGGAGGACAGACTCATGTGGTGAAGATGCTGCTGGACGCCGGGGCTGAATGTCCAACATCCAAGATGTCAGAAAGTCCACTAGTAACCGCATTACAGACGCCTGCCTGTCCATCTGCCCTTATTGAGCTACTCCTTACGCATGCCAATCAGCAGGGTCACAGCTTACACACTGCAGCTCTTGTCCTTGCTATTAATAGGTATAGGTCTATTAAGAATAGCACAAGGATTCTTAAGCTCTTCATGGAGCATGGAGCAAAGCCAAATACAATATATCACGTGAATGTAGGGGACGAGAGCAACCCCAAATGGGTACCCCGTACTGCCTTAGATGAAGCAGCCAGACTAGGCTGGACTAAGGGGGTAAGGATACTGCTTGATGCTGGAGCTATCTGCAGGATGCCTGGTCCCCTGAGGCTGGCACTAAATGGTGGCCACTGTTCACCAGCTCTTGTAGAACTGCTGTTAGAACAGGGACCAGTGGTCAGGCAGGAGTCTTTATTTCTAGCACTGTCCCGATATATCCTTACACCCAGTCGCAAGTTTCCGGAGCGCCTGCTGGACCACGTCTTCCTGCACGGAGGCAACATCAGCATGGAGGATGGTAACCAGAGAACAGCCCTGGAAGGTGTTGTTACACACGGCGGTCACAGTAACCGGGTGAGGTGGCTGATCAGGCACGGCGCAGACACTACGCTACTGTTTACTCTACTTAGAAGGTACTTGATGCAGTCCCATGGGGCCTGGTGCCTGGACACACCTCTCCTCCTGCTGCAGGCCGGTATGAGGGTCTCACATGCAGCACACACACAGCTCAGCAACATGGAGGCGGCCATCTTTACTTGGCTGCAGGAGGACTCTGTGGAGGACATTGAGAGGACAACAGAAGGTATGTGGAAGCAGGTAGAGGAGGCCGAGAAGACAGAACTTCAAACACGATCCTCCAAAAAGAAATCTGTATTCCCGGAGTACCGTGTGCAGCAGATGGTAGACCTGCAGGAGTTCAGTGACGAGTCTCTGCATGTGTACCCAGAGGTCTCTGACATCAGTGTTAGATGGGACACAAGACAACACGGGTATCAAAACAAATTGCACCAGATTCAGAGAATATTAGACTTTCTGAGTCAGCCCCAGTCCCTACAGTGGTACAGCCGCCGCTGTGTGGGGGAGAACCTGGTGTCCCTGCAGCCATCTGTGGTGAAGACTCTCCCCATCCCTGCGAGACTGAAACGCTACATCCTGTGTCATGAAATATGAGCTCTATGTGATATGAGTGAGCAATGACCTGATTTACCATGACTGATCATAGAAGGCAATGACAAACCTGAATAAGGATTGATGTCAGATACTTTTATATTTGCCAGTAACTAGTTCTGATGTTGTGTGAAATACATGGGAGGAGATTAGGAGACTGGTATCATATGCATTTCACAAACTTGTAAAAGTAATGATCCAAACCAAGCCCTTTGCGCTCCAGTCATTCTTGTGTTGATTACGTATGATTATTTCGTAAACCTAATATTGTGTCATTGAACTCATTTGCATATTCATGTACTATAAAATGACATTTTATTGATAGATAAGTCATCAATCTTGGTCAAAATCTAAAGTGATCCTACTTAGATTTCTTTTTGAATGGAAACGAGTGGTCAGTTGGTTTAGGGAAGCTGTTATAACTATATCGAAAAATACTGACTTTGAAATGAAATGATTTCATTATAAATGGCAAACCTAGATTTGTAACTCATGACAGCATAGTCATCCCAAATTGTGGGTGGTGATTGCTACAATATATATATTCAAATACAAATACAATATGGGATAGGTTATGATGCTCTATGACTTACTGGGTGGTGTGTTTAGTAGGAGACTGGTATCGAAGGTAACCAGTTCTGATGATGAAAAATGAGATGTAAATAAGTCAGTCTGCCACCTAGCCCTGTTACTATGATACATAGTCTTATAAGTACATAACCTATACATCTGTATAACCTCTATAACATGTATATCTGAACACCATAAATAACATAACCTGGATACATACATAATCTTATAACTAAAGAACCTGTATAACTGTATAACCTTTATAACATGTATATCTGAACACAATCAATAACATAACCTGGATACATACATAGCCTCATAACTGTATACTCTGTATAACTCTGTAGAAGATGCGAAAGTAAAACTGTAGTTCAAAATTCGGTTTTAAATGTAACAGGCTTATATCATAGTATAATTGAACATTCACATATTTATTGTGATTCAAAGGTACAAAGGGGTTTATCAACGTGTGAACATTGGCCTTAATAATAGAGACGCTGGTTCCTACACAGAAGCCACCTGGCGGCAAAAATCGAAGCTCATGAAAAGTATTCTTTAAGCTGTATTCATATTCCTACATACTGTAAACGTATTAATTTTCGCTCAGTACATATTTTCGCGCATTTCGCGCACATAGGTATGTGCGCGAAAATATGATGTGCGCGGAAATTTTGCACAAAAAAATAGCTTTCCAATGGTATCTGGCACTCTATATTGCACTGCAGGAGAGACTCAATTAGGCCAAACCAAAAAGTTATGTTCTGCTATCAAAGTAATAATTCCCTAGTGTAGGGTATCACCAAAGGGCATAAGACAAACCTAATGACTTTCAGCTATCCGAATTGTTATCATTTGAAAGAGTATTTTGGGCTGTAAAACCCTTTATAATTGTCCGATTGAAAAACCCTAAAAACTGACATGTAGCTAAAGATCACCTGATTGCAGCTGCGCGAAAATATGATTGCGGGAAAATGCCTTTATATATGTCCCAGGTGCGCGAAAAATATAGCTGCGCGAAAAATGTCTACGTTTACAGTAGACCACTTTCCATAAATCAACTATTTGTATTTGCTATTTTGACAGTATACCTCCATGGTTCACATATATTCACTGATAGGACACCTATAGGATCCTATAGTTAAGGCAAAAGAAATATATTTCCAAAATTCATGCCTTTCTTATTTCATCCATGACCCCTTGTTTTATTGGTCCTAAAATGTTTGTATAGATGTCCATTATACATTCCCAAGGTTTGGTTGCAATATCAATAGAAGAAGGGGATTATCCATGACAGATAATGTGAAAATTCTGTTTTCCTATTCATTTCTACAGTTAAGGTACTCCTTTGCTCAAAAGGCCGTATCATGAAATTTAGTACTGTGACATGCCAATTTCTTTTGATTTTCTATTAGATAATACATCAAACTTACATAATCCTGAGTTATATGCAAAAGTCAAAAGAACAGCAGTAATCCTGAGACAAGTAGCGAGTCCCTTTAAAGAGTGTCAAACAATAGATTAAAATGGTTAACAGGGTTTAATGCAGAGCATTGTTTTTAAAGGGGAGCTTGTGGGACAAACTGAGAAAGGAGCAGACAATGTCTCCTTATATACGGCTACCAAATGTAGCACTGTTGGAAGAGTGCCGGCAGTGAGGGCGCCCCTGGCACAGTGCGTCCAAACCTATACAGTCCGTATCATGACAGAACGGCGCCTCTTGGGGCTCTCCCCGACCCCGGTCCCGTGATGTAATCCCAGGTGCCGGGAGTGGGGTGGGGTGGGCTAGGGTGGGGGGGGGGGGGGGGGCAGTGGGGCTCCCCACCTCCTGGCTGCACCCCTCCAGTACTCCAGCCTCAGAGCTACATGCCATCAGGGTTCGCGCTAGCCATTCGCCAGATCGCCACTGGCGAATCAAATGCCAATTTGGCGAACTTTGCTCTTGTTAAATTCGCCAGACTGCCAGACTTCCATTGAAACACATTAGGGAATATGTTGTGCAATATACCGTTGAAAAGCTGAGATCATGAGAAAAACAGTCGTATAACTCTCATTTGGATATAATTATTACATATCTGAATTTTCAGAGAATTTCTTGAGAAAAAACAACAAGTCTGAGCATTTTTCTCCATCCTTCTGTTACCAATCAAGAAGTCAAGGACATGATATGGAACAGCATAATGATGTCATTAACTCTGCAAAACCATGTGGCAAATCAGAATACAATTGTGGAGAAGGGGATAGTTTGGAAGTAGGCAATAACTGTAAACCCCCGCCTTTTAAGATGGATTTATTTTGGGATTTATTTTCTCTACAAGACAAATTTTTATCTAAAATTGTTGGGTCGTCTTAAAGGTGGGGTTTATATACATTAATTAGATTAAAGTGAAAACGAAATTCAAAGGTATATTGTACAAGACAATTTTTTTTAAGGGGGTCGCCTTAAAGGTGGGGTTGTTTTAAAGGCAGGGTTTTACGGTAACTGTGTAACTGCTTACTAAAGGTGTAGCCTACTCTAAACCCAAGATACAAGCCAAGTATTTTTTCACTTTTCTAATTCTAAGGAGCAGTTTCCTTACAGCAATAAAAAGCGCAGAAGGTCTAGATTATGGGCCCCTGTTTTCTTCAAACAATGCATAATACTGAAGATAATAGTATGATTGCCTTTCATGCACAAACATAATATAAATTATGTAAACTGGTTAGAAAAAACACAAAATATACCGTTTTAATGATAAGATATTTTGGGGTTAAAATTTCCACATCACTTACAACCGTATACTGATATATGATTTCCCCCAAAAATGGTCATATTTGAAAAAATCCAAAATCTTTTGAAAATTCCTTTGATAATGAAATTTTTTCACTTACGACTTTTGTATACTGAGGTGACGATATGTATGGGACTATTCAACATTTTTACACCTTTTCGTCAATTTTAGGGTCTCCACAGAAACTGGCTACAATTTTCATGTTTAGAAATAATATGAGATCGGAAGGCGTCATGGTATATCGAGATTTATACAATTTTGGTTATATTTTCACATTTCTATACTGTTTTGGCAAATTTTGGGTTCCCTTAGGGAGTGCTCATTTTTTAACAATAGGGGGGGGGTGAAATTTTGTGCAGAGCGCGTGAAATTTTTTCACACCCCCTAGAGGGGTCAACCTTTTTTACCCCCCCCCCCTTGGCAGGCCGAAAATCGCACGCGTTCGGGTGTGGGTTTTCCCCTCAAAACAGGTTGAATTTTTTTGCCCCCCCCCCCCAAGAGGAATCTAAATTTTTTACCCCCCCCCCTGGTCAAGGGGTCCAAATTCCCCCCCCCCCCATTCCACCACCCCCCCTATTGTTAAAAAATGAGCACTCCCTTAGGTTAATGAAACAATTTTAGAAAAAGGAAATTCCTCTATCAAGGGGGGATTCCCCCCCGCCCACCCCCGCCCCCCCCCCTGGAAGGGGGTTCAGAATTTTTCTGAACCCCCCCTCTTTGCACTAGAGTAACATGCTGAGAAGGGGCAATATTCCCCCATTATTTAACAACTGGGGGAGGAGGGGGCTTGGTGGATTTTCATTTTGAGAGGGATTGCCCCACCCCTCTTCAAATTTTTTGCCCCCCTCCCCCTTGATAAATAATTTCATCATTATTAGAAATCATGTTCCATCCAAGGAGACTTTACAAAAAGAAAGAGCCTATTGCTACATCCCCCTCTGATAGTGGAGAGCATGGTTGTGTTACAAGTTCTTATGTAATCCCAGCTGCTCAGCTACCCTCCTACACACCACATGTGGTGGGGTGTAGAGTTACCAGTTTCTCAATTTTGGTCAATCCAGCTACTGTCATGATACGGACTGTATAGATATAAATGCCAGTAGATGAACCTCTACCTGGTGTGACGCGTCCAATCTGTGAGCCATACCGAAATTCACCCTAGTATAGATGGCGCCCCCACTACTGTAAACGTATATAACATGTATAATCTATTAACATGGGTCTATATTTTGTATAACTCCTCATCAATAAGCAGTAGTAATCTAGCAACCTAAGGAACTGGCTGGTTCTGACAGGAATTCTCAATATTTAAGCATTTAAATGCACTATATTCCCGCAGCATGATTGGCCAGAATATTACAGTCAGTCTAAAGTCTTGATATATCATTTTGACAGTAAAGTTTTGATGATGTTTTTTTTCCACTCAAGAGCAATAGGTCTGTGAGCTGAATGACTTGTCTATCTCAGGTATACTGAGGTTATACGTGGAATAGTACAACGGATGAAATAAGGATGAATTGTATTGTGATAGATTGAGTAGAAAACTGAGTAGATTATTCATACGGAAAATCCACATATAAGCGTTTAATGTTTTATATATATGCTCGACCAGGTACAGGTGAGGTGGTGGGAACAGGTGAGGTGGTGGGAACAGGTGAGGTGGTGGGAACAGGTGAGGTGGTAGTGACAGGTGAGGTGGTAGGTACAGGTGAGGTGGTGGGAACAGGTGAGGTGGTGGGAACAGGTGAGGTGGTGGGAACAGGTGAGGTGGTGGGAACAGGTGAGGTGGTAGGTACAGGTGAGGTGGTGGGAACAGGTGAGGTGGTGGGAACAGGTGAGGTGGTGGGAACAGGTGAGGTGGTAGTGACAGGTGAGGTGGTAGGTACAGGTGAGGTGGTGGGAACAGGTGAGGTGGTGGGAACAGGTGAGGTGGTGGGAACAGGTGATGTGGTAGGTACAGGTGAGGTGGTAGTGGTGAGGTGGTAGTGACAGGTGAGGTGGTGGGAACAGGTGAGGTGGTAGTGACAGGTGAGGTGGTAGGTACAGGTGAGGTGGTGGGAACAGGTGAGGTGGTAGGTACAGGTGAGGTGGTGGGAACAGGTGAGGTGGTAGGTACAGGTGAGGTGGTGGGAACAGGTGAGGTGGTGGGAACAGGTGAGGTGGTGGGAACAGGTGAGGTGGTAGGTACAGGTGAGGTGGTGGGAACAGGTGAGGTGGTGGGAACAGGTGAGGTGGTAGTGACAGGTGAGGTGGTAGTGACAGGTGAGGTGGTAGGTACAGGTGAGGTGGTAGGTACAGGTGAGGTGGTAGGTACAGGTGAGGTGGTAGTGACAGGTGAGGTGGTAGGTACAGGTGAGGTGGTAGTGACAGGTGAGGTGGTAGGTACAGGTGAGGTGGTGGGAACAGGTGAGGTGGTGGGAACAGGTGAGGTGGTTGTCTAACTTCACTTGGTAGTGTCAGGTGGCACGCCCATCTCGCCGGTCCTCGTGCACGTCGCCTATCTCATCGTCGCCTATCTCGCCAGTTACTCGTGCAAATAGTGGCCGCTATTTGCACGAGCACCTCGTGCAAATAGTGGCCGCTATTCGCACGAGCTCCTCGTTCGTATATCATCGGCCCTCCACTTTAAGGTTGATCGTTACTCATGGAATATGGACTACTGCACACCTTTTTGCGCATATAGATTAAACCTTTCAGAATGAGCCAATATTAGAGGACCGGATACATATACATACCCACTAAGCCATGTTCAAATATTGGACAATTCCGAGCAAAATTGAGCATTTTATTGCACTTTGAATATTTGATATATTTGGAGCCAGTGATATTTGCTATTTTTAACATATTTTAGAATATTGGAATTATTTACCAATAAATCATCATTGAGATTGATATAGATCTCATGACTGTGCATCAAACAACCAAGAGTATGAAATATATACACTTTTGACCCCGATCCTTAGCGCTTTACCCATTATTTTGGGCTTTAAATATGAGATTTAGACAGTTTTTGTCCTATTTTTTTACTTTAAAGGCCCAAAACCCTAAAAATATGTGCGGGACCCCCTATCAAAATTACTTTTTTATGTTAGTAAATGATCTGAACTATTTTTTGAGAAAGTAAAAAAAAAAAGTCTATGGATTTTTTTTGATATTTTTTAAGATTTTGTTGACATGTTTTGCATTAAATTTAATCAATCGTCCTATAACCACCACTTTTTTTTCACAAAAGGGTTGTTTTTAGACAATGATTTTATTTTTCCCATTTAAGGACACAATATAGGATTATTCACTTCAAATATAACATCGATGTGGGCAGTGGTTCCCTAAGAAAAAAAATCGTGAAGATTTCCCAATTTTTGGTATTTTTTGCCAAAAATAGAAAATACTTTTTTTTTTCAAAAATCTGTATAAAAAAAAGTAGCTCGGGACCCCCCCTATTTTTTTCAATTTTCTTAAGGTGAAAAGCATATTTTCCGCTATAGCGGACACCTACCACTCACCTACACTACCCCTACTTACCTGTAGGACACCTACCACTCACCTACACTACCCCTACTTACCTGTAGGACACCTACTACAAGCCTACTTACCTGTAGGACACCTACCACTTACCTACACCACCCTACTTACCTGTAGGACACCTACCGCTCACCTACTTACGCGTAGGACACCTACCACTCACCTACACCATCCCTACATACCTGTAGGACACCTACCGCTCACCTACTTACGTGTAGGACACCTACCACTCACCTACACCACCCTAATTACCTGTAGGACACCTACCACTCACCTACACAATCCCTACTTACCTGTAGGACACCTACCACTCACCTACACCACCCCTCCTTACCTGTAGGACACCTACCACTCACCTACACCACCCTAATTACCTGTAGGACACCTACCACTCACCTACACCACCCCTACTTACCTGTAGGACACCTACCACTCACCTACACCACCCCCACTTACCTGTAGGACACCTACCACTCACCTACACCACCCTAATTACCTGTAGGACACCTACCACTCACCTACACAATCCCTACTTACCTGTAGGACACCTACCACTCAGCTACAACACCCCTACTTACCTGTAGGACACCTACCACTCACCTACACAATCCCTACTTACCTGTAGGACACCTACCACTCACCTACACCACCCCTACTTACCTGTAGGACACCTACCACTCACCTACACCACCCCTCCTTACCTGTAGGACACCTACCACTCACCTACACAATCCCTACTTACCTGTAGGACACCTACCACTCACCTACACCACTCTACTTACCTGTAGGACACCTACCACTCACCTACACAATCCCTACTTACCTGTAGGACACCTACCACTCACCTACACCACCCCTACTTACCTGTAGGACACCTACCACTCACCTAAACCACTCTACTTACCTGTAGGGCACCGACCACTCACCTACACCACCCCTCCTTACCTGTAGGACACCTACCACTCACCTACACCACTCTACTTACCTGTAGGACACCTACCACTCACCTACACCACTCTACTTACCTGTAGGACACGTACTACAAGCCTACTTACTTATAAGACACCTACCACTCACCTACACCACCCCTATACTTACCTGTAAGACACCTACCCCCCACCTACTTACCTGTAGGACACCTACCCCTCACCTACTTACGCGTAGGACACCTACCCCTCACCTACTTACCTGTAGGACACCTACCACTCACCTACACTATCCCTACTTACCTGTAGGACACCTACCCCCCACCTACTTACCTGTAGGACACCTACCACTCACCTACACTATCCCTACTTACCTGTAGGACACCTACCCCCCACCTACTTACCTGTAGGACACCTACCCCTCACCTACTTACCTGTAGGACACCTACCACTCACCTACACTATCCCTACTTACCTGTAGGACACCTACCCCCCACCTACTTACCTGTAGGACACCTACCACTCACCTACACTATCCCTACTTACCTGTAGGACACCTACCCCCCACCTACTTACCTGTAGGACACCTACCACTCACCTACACTATCCCTACTTACCTGTAGGACACCTACCCCCCACCTACTTACCTGTAGGACACCTACCCCCCACCTACTTACCTGTAGGACACCTACCCCTCACCTACTTACCTGTAGGACACCTACCCCCCACCTACTTACCTGTAGGACACCTACCCCCCACCTATTTACCTGTAGGACACCTACCCCCCACCTACTTACCTGTAGGACACCTACCCCCCACCTACTTACCTGTAGGACACCTACCCCCCACCTACTTACCTGTAGGACACCTACCCCCCACCTACTTACCTGTAGGACACCTACCCCTCACCTACTTACCTGTAGGACACCTACCCCCCACCTACTTACCTGTAGGACACCTACCCCCCACCTACTTACCTGTAGGACACCTACCCCCCACCTACTTACCTGTAGGACACCTACCCCCCACCTACTTACCTGTAGGACACCTACCCCCCACCTACTTACCTGTAGGACACCTACCCCCCACCTACTTACCTGTAGGACACCTACCCCTCACCTACTTACCTGTAGGACACCTACCCCCCACCTACTTACCTGTAGGACACCTACCCCTCACCTACTTACCTGTAGGACACCTACCCCCCACCTACTTACCTGTAGGACACCTACCCCCCACCTACTTACCTGTAGGACACCTACCCCCCACCTACTTACCTGTAGGACACCTACCCCCCACCTACTTACCTGTAGGACACCTACCCCCCACCTACTTACCTGTAGGACACCTACCACTCACCTACACCATTGTTACAGACCGCTCACCTTCATCCCCTTACTTACCTGTTGGATATGTACCACTCACAGACACCACTGCTTCTTACCTGTACTGACACCTACCACTAGGCTACACCACAGCTACTTACTGATAGCACACTTACTACTCACCTACACATATCTACTTACCAGTAGTGTACCTACCACTCACCAAAGCACCCCTAGCTGACACTACATTTTATACTATTCCTACTCACCTGTAGGACACCTATCCAACTCTCCTACACCATCCTTACCTACCACCTTCCTACGTCACCCATATTTATGACTTGATTGATCAATCAATTAATATTTAAGACACCCATACTGTCTACTAAACCTATTTTTGAGATCATGTCTATGGCTCGACCATTGGCCAATCTGTCCACTTTCGCACCAGCAAAATAATGAATAGGCCAAGCCAGGAATCGAACCTGGGTACCACACACATGCCTGCCAACTACAATTTTATTTTATCGAAGTAAAACTCACCTACAACTCCCCTACCCCTCCCCTACTTACCTGTAGGGCACCTACAAACTCACCTACACCACCCCTACATACCTGTAGGACACCTACCACTCACCTACACCAACAATCTTTAGTGGCAAAACTAAATCGGAATTCCGGTTATACAAGATTGTCTTTTCCATTCAATTGTATGAAATGATACTTTGAAGCATACTTTTTGGCCAGACAGTAGCATGCAACACAATGTTCTCAGAGGCCGTGGACAGATCGTAAGTAAAATAGGTTATATTTCATATACAAGTGTCTTGTTCTCCCCCTGTGCCTTCTCTTAATGTCTATAGTACACACATCCTATTTGTCAAATTATCTGTTCTTAGCCATCATATAATTACAATACACTGCCACCTTTAAAATACACTTCACCCATACCCACCTTGAGTGTTTCCCCTCTTTTTTATTTCAAGCATCCCTGACGTTGCCCCATTTTCTAAACTCTTTGGAGTGTATGGCGTATATACAATGTTTACTAACAATTAGCTGTTTCCCCGACAGACAACGTATAATATATTTGACTTTGTGTTAATATTATGACGGTATCCCACAAACCTTATTCATTGCGCAAACCACCAGAAGGGCAATGTAGTCCAGTTGCCAGCTTGAAAACCTTGCAGAAAAACTCCCCGAAGAGGTTATGACTGATTTGGGTACAGGATGTCATATACTTTCAGAATCTTGACGATGCCCGGCTGGCATCATTGAGCATTTTCCGAAATTCAAGATGGCGTCCAAGATGGCTGACAAAATGTTTAAAGTCATAAATCAGTCAATTCTTGTGTGATTTGCATGTGTAATACCTCTAAATTGGGATTTTTGGGCATGCCTGATTGATTAAAAGAGTAAAAATGTCATTTGAGAAGGTATCCATAGTGATAGTGTGTTTCCATAGCAACCAGCATGCCGATTCTAATACAAAATATATGTAGGGGTTTACTACGGTAATCATTTATATCCAGGTGACCGAGGAGGATTAAGTTCGGGTTGTTCCCGCCTGGCGTTAGTGTGGGCGGTATCCCAGAGGGGGCGACTGTCCTCTCTCGGGTACTGCGCACCACGTTTCAGGCGGGAGCCAACCGACACGTGACCATGTTCATTTCACACCCAAAGGGGGTATATAAACCTCCCCTCCTCGTATAGTCGCCAGTCAGTGCAGGCCCGGCTGACTCCCCGCATTACCCTACCCCAATCGCTAGATTGAACCAGGACTGCTTCGTCTTACCCTTCGGGTTAAGACTAGATTCAATTGTAATAGGGATACGTTGAATAAACCACGCTTTCTACTTCGCACTTGGAAACTGACGTTCTTGTTCTCTTTCTGAGATTCCGAACCACTACACTGGTGCCGTGACCAGGATCAGTTTCGAAGTAGCAGTCAGGTGAACCTGGCCGGAGTAGGAGAGTATGGGGACGGTAACGTCCCGGAGCGGAACAACCCAGTTGTTCCGACCAGCTTCGAGGGTTTCATGCGTGAAACCGAAGGAGCTTTAAATCCAGGAGCGACTTTGGAAGAAGGAGAACTGGAGTCCACACGAGTGGACCAGATGGAACCGGAGGAAGCGAGGGGGTTCACACCGAACTTCATTGCCACTCAGGGCCAAATCATGTTGAACACTGGGCGCTCTTTGTTCAACACGACTGACTCCGTTTTCTTTCCCGGAGGAAAGAAAAGGGCGAACCAGAAGGGCTCATTTCTGGACCCGACGGTATTAGAAATACCGCCACAACCCCTTCGGGTCGTACCCGAAGGAGGTCCCATCGTCGGGACCCAACCTGATCTTGATCAGGACGACACCTTGGACCGGGACAACGAGTACCGGAACAAGGAAGAAATGAACAAGCAGTACGATGCTCTGCACGACGAATTGGTTTCGTTGATCTCTGAAAGGAATAGGTACATCCTAGAGAGTAGACAGGTCCATCAGGATATGGAGTGGAGAACGGATCAGTTGACCCGTGACAACCAACTGGTGAAAGACCAGATGGAGAAAAATCAGGAAACCCTGAAAGCGGAAAAGAAAAGATTATCCGAGTTAGGTCAAGCTAACCGGAAGTCTTATGCCTGTCAACAACAGTATCAGGCGGACCTAGAAAGATACTCTAGGGAATGGCACGCCGCCAAGGACGCTCGCAACCAGCAGGTGGAAGACAATGAGGCAGTAAGAACCGCTATCCTAGAAGCAAACGAAGAGTTAGATCAGAAGAAGCTAGAGGGCATGAAGGCGGTATCAATACTGGAAGCTAGACGAGTAGAGTTGGAACTCTACCTAGGTAACCAGAAGGTACCTGACCCAGAGGTGACCCTCACCCCTGGGGGAGGAGTGGAGAACCCTCCACTCCAAGGAGTTCTAAAGCCCGCCACCCGATACCCTTCCGGAGGACAGGTAGAGAAAGATGTCTACTATACATCTGCTCCCCCTGCTCCGACGGGACCTTCGGTAACCATCGATCCGACGGCATATTCCGCGGGAAGTGCGCCGGGAGTCGATAGTTATGACACCTTGAACCCCTTCGCTGGGGATAGTCCATCTCAGTATGGAGCTGTTCCACCCCCTCCGGGTACGAGCAAGAACACCACCACCCATGAGGATCAACAGGGGGGGTGGTATGGTTATGATAATTGGGGTGACCTGATTTTTCATCATAACCAGGAGGCAGAGACCCGAGAAGGGAGAACTCCGGGAAATCAAACCCGGGGGCATGCAACCCGAGGCAGAAGAGCAGTGGAAGGACCTTCTGCTGGATGGTCTAGGGATCAGAACCGACAGTACCCCCGTACTGATAGTCCTGATAGACCCACAAATGGTCAGGGAAGTCGGCCTAGATCCCAAACCCATGACCAAACAACCACCGGGAATGTTCCCCCTTATCCGGGTACCACTTCTCGCCCTCGACCTACCCGGTTTCCAGGGTGCGAACCAGTCTCTCCAGTCCGACCATTGACCCGAAGAACCTCAATGGCTCCCGGATTGAGACAGGTTTATGATACTGATCCTTGTATCAAGAGCCTTGGCTTAGATAGCTATAGCCGGGGACAAGATGCCACTGAAATAATGGACTGGAGCCGGAATCTATCAGATCAGCTGATAGAAGGGGTCACCAGGGGTGCCCGACGGACCGCCCGGATCACTAAATCCTACAAAGGGAAAGGACCCTGGAAAGATGAATATCAAATATTTGTGGATGACTGCAAATACAATGGGTGGTCTAAAGAAGACTCATTAGGAGCCTTCGTGATCTGGCTAAATGATGGGCCAGGTAAGTCAGCAGTCTCCCAATGGAGAAGTACATATGGCCCTTCGGGTACATATGATCAGCTCGAAAGTACTGCTGTATATATCTTTGGGAACCTGGTGACAGTGGATCACTGGTTGGTCTTCAAGGGACGAACCCAGAAACCAAAAGAGTCCCCAAAGATATATGGTCTAGAGCTTCAACGGATTCTGCATCAGGCAAGACCCGAATGGGCTAGAGACGCCGATTACTATATTGAGACTCTCTTTGTCCGGTTTATTAGCGGACTGAGCGACCCTGATCATCAGGAACTAACCAGAAAAGCTTGGAAAAGCGATTCCTCCCTAGCCGATCTATTTTTAGCCATAGATGGTCATGAGAAGAAGAAAGTTCTTCTTGCCGGATTGGTGCCCAACCAATCCCGAACGTCAGCGGTAGTTGACTATAGTAGCAGCGGGGGATCCTCGGGTGAGGATACCGAAGGAGAGGAGACCATTGGGGCGGTAGCCTTCAGTGGGAAGCGCCGGGACAAAAAGTCCGGTGATAACAAAAGGCGGAAACCTTTTGACAAATCATCCTCTAGCAAAAAGCCAGAGAAACCTCAAGGGGACAATTCAAAAATCCCTTCCAAACCTCCCTCGGGTCCACCAGAACCCAATGTTCCGAAGAAATCGGAGCCTGACCAGTCCCTCGGATTGGTAGAAGCCATGATGCAGCGTATGATGGCGATGTTTGATAAGAAAGAGGAAAGGAGGGTTAAACCCGAACTGAGTACTGTAACATGCTACAGATGTCAGGAGAAGGGGCATTACGCCTCCTCATGCACAGCTGAGAAACCTGTGATGCGATTCTCCGGAAAGAACTCGGAAAATTAAAGGGGATCCCTGAGGAAGGACATATGGGGGACAAGCAGGCGCAGCTTGGGAACCCTGGGGCCGGGGCCATCAGCATTCCAGTCATACATTCGGGAAGTGAGTCGGGGAAACCCGGTGCTGATGCGGAGGAGTATAGTGCAATGGTTTGTGGAACCAGGCTCCCCCTAGATCACCCTTGCCTGGAATACATAAGAGGGCGTGGATTAGATCTAGGTACTGAGAGTGACTTACAGAAGTTCACTAGTAACCCTTCATTGAATGGAGGAAAAAGGTGGTATTTAGCCGCTTCTGTGAAGGGTAGAGTCGGGGAATTTCTGATAGATACTGGAGCCAGCCACTCCATCATCTCTCGGAGGTTCTACACTCTTCTGCTGGGCACAAATGATGACCTTAAAATGAGGGTAAATGCGTGCACAGCCGACGGTAGCAGATTGCGGACGTTTGGACGTACTTTCCTGTGTATCTCGGTGGTGGGGAAGGAGTTTGTATTCTCCCCAACCATTGCTGAGATCGAGGATGATGGCATTATAGGGATGGACTTTGCCGACCTGTTCGGGATGATGTTGAACCCGAAGACAGGTGAATTGTCCATACAGAGTCCCTATAATATCAAAGCACAATGTGTGCTGAGAGTTATCAGTAGTGTAGCAAGTGTCGCACAGACGGTGAAACTTCCACCGGGAACCACATGTGATGTGTTAATAAGCGCTTCCTCTGAACTAAGAGGAAGGGCCGGGGTCATGGAACCCGACGTAGCTTATCTCCAATCCCTCGGGTTGGAATCTGCTGATACGTTGGTGGGAAATGCCCAATGGACCCTTGTCCCCATTTCCAATCCTGGTGTTCATATGGTATATCTCCAGAAAGGCGCTAAAGTAGGCAGTGTGGTACTCGCGGAGGCGGTCACCAGCAGCCTTCTGGGGTTGCCATCCGAAGAGCCGCCGGGTACGGCCGTAATCGAAGAGGAATTAGAAAAGCTAATTCTAGATGCTTCGGAACTAGATCCGAAGGAGCAGAAGGACCTTCGGGTAATGTTAAAACGTTGCCGAAGGGCCTTCGCGTTCCCCGGAGAACCCTTAGGACGAACTGATAAAGTCCTACACGGAATTGACGTGGGGGAAAGTTCCCCCTTTAAAATTCCTTACCGTCGGCTACCTCTGAAGAAGAAGGAGGTAGCAGAAACCGAGATCAATAAGATGATTAAGGATCATGTTATTGTACCCAGTTCCAGCCCCTGGAGCAGTCCAGTCTGTATGGTCACAAAAAAAGATGGGACCATACGGTTCTGTATTGACTACAGGAAACTGAATGGGATGACAAAGAAGAACTCATATCCTCTACCGAGGATTGATGAAACCATTGACTCGCTAGGAGGGAATGAATGGTACTGTACCATAGACTTACAGTCTGGGTACTGGCAGGTCGGAATGAAGCCTGCCGACATGGAGAAGACGGCCTTCTCTAGCCATGTAGGATTGTTCCAGTACAACGTCATGCCCTTCGGGTTGTGCAATGCGCCAGCCACCTTCGAGGCCATGATGGAGACATTACTGAGCGATCTACTATGGAAGAAATGTCTAGTTTATCTAGATGACGTCATTATCTTCGGAAAAACATTCCAAGGTTGTCTAGACAACCTGGAAGAAGTCCTCCAGAGGATAATGAGTAATGGGTTGAAATTAAAACCTAAGAAATGTCAGTTGTTTAAGAAAGATATTAATTATCTGGGAAGAATCATTTCCACACAGGGGGTGAAAGCAGACCCGGAGAAGATCCGAAGTGTGACGGAGTGGGAAAAACCCAGGTGTCCCAAGGATGTCCGTTCATTCCTCGGGTTCTGCTCGTATTATCGAGATTTCTTACCAGGCTATGCCCAGGTGAGCTATCCTATCCAGTCACTGTCTCATTGGACACCTGGTAGGCGTAAGGAAGTTTTTCCATGGGGAAAAGAGCAAGACGAGTCTTTTGAATCCATCAAAAGACTCTTTGTTGAAACACCAGTGTTGAAATATCCGACAGCCGCCGGTCATTTCATCCTGGATACTGATGCCAGCAATGAGAGCATTGGAGCTGCTTTGAGTCAGGTCCAAGACGGAAAGGAAGTTCCCATTGCTTTTGCTAGCAACACCATGAACAAGTCACAGAGGAATTACTGTACCACCAAGAGGGAACTCTTGGCAGTGATTGTTTACACAAAGAAATATAAACATTTTTTGTGGGGCTCAGATTTCACGCTGAGGACTGACCATTCCTCCTTGAGGTGGTTACTTAATTTTAAGGATGCTGAAGGCATGATAGGTCGGTGGTTAGCACACTTATCAGAGTTCGGGTTGGAACAGAAGCAGATCCAACACCGACCCGGTGTGAAGCATGTAAATGCTGATGCACTGTCCCGCCGACCCATCAGGAGTTGTGGAAATGAGAAATGTGATGATTGTGGAGCCCACGGGGCGGTCCTAGCTGGAGTCCGGTTGCCACTGGAATCCAGGGGAACTGGTATCCTTCAATGGTCTATGGAGACTATCAGAAGGTTCCAGGAGAAGGACCCGAACGTGGGGAGGTTGCTCGGGTTGATTCCTAAAGGGATCAAACCTGTTCGACCTGAAATCTCGCTAGAAAATAGAGAGATGAGGAGATTTTTAGCCCAATGGACAGAGCTTGAAGTATCCGAAGGTGTTCTATATAGATGGAAGATCAATCCTTCGGGAAGAAGGATCAGACAGGTAGTGATCCCCTCCGGTATGAGGAGGGATTTGATGTATTATTGTCACGGTCATATGACCAGTGGTCACTTTGGGAAGAAACCTTCATTAGAACGACTGTCCCGAAGATACTACTGGCCAGGAATGAGCACTGACTTATTACGTTGGATCGCCACGTGTCCCGATTGCTGTAAAAATAAACCCGGCCCTGGGATGGGTAAAATGCCCTTGTCCCAGGAACTGTTCGGAGTTAGGTTTGCGAGAATAGCAATCGACATCATCAGTGGTTTTAAAACAACCCCTGCTGGTAACACGTGTATGATGGTAGTCACTGACTACTATACTAAGTATACGCGGGTGTTCCCCTTACCCGATCACAAAGCAGCGACCTGTGCGAAGGCCTTTGTGAAAGGTTGGGTATTACACCTAGGAGTGCCTCTGATGATGCATAGTGACCAAGGCCGGGAATTTGAGTCGGATCTATGGCAGGAAATGTGCCATGGGTTAGCCATCTGTAAGACCCGAACCAATCCTTACCGACCTCAGAGTGATGGGATGGTGGAAAGGTTCAACAGAACGCTGATTCAGGTTCTGAAACCCTTGGTGAATGAAAGTATGACTGATTGGGATGAACAATGTGAATATGTATGCCATGCATACAACAGCACTGTTCATAAAAGCACCAATTGCACCCCAAACTTATTAGTGTTTGGGGAAGACATGATCATGCCAGCCGATCTTGTTTTTGGAGTGGTCGGGTTGAATCCCGACGCACCCTGTCACGTGATGTCTGTGGAATCACTAAGAGACCAGTTCAAATTCGCATATGAACTTGTTAGAACGGAGTTACAAAAGAATGCGAAATGGCAGAAGACTGGTTATGACCATGGACTAAAAGTCCGTCGGTTCAAGGTAGGGGATCAAGTAGTAAGACTACACGAACCTCTATCCAATTTAAAATTGGCAAGCAACTGGGATGGTCCATTTGTAGTGACTAGAGTAGTAAGTGACTGTACTGTCATGATTAGATCCTTAATTGGGCGGATCTATAAATCCAACGTGGCTCGGCTCCGTCCCTGGAAGGGGAGGGATCTGACCACAGAAACGTATGGGTTAGGAGTAGATGAATTACTCCAAGAAGTAAAGAGCAGGAAAATGGATCAAATAACCCCGAAACGTGGCCGAGGAAGGCCTAGGAAGTTGGGGGGCAGTGATCCGAAGGTGCAGAAGAAGGAAAAAGTCTCGCTAGCTGTAAGCAAACCTAGGCGGAAGAGAAAGGGGACGGCTAACCCTGTCTCTGAAAAGGCGCCTTCGGGAGCTAGGTCAAAGAAAATACCCATGGGAGGTACCCGACGCAGTCCCCGCCTGATAGAAAGGGCTGCGGTAACCTAAGCTAGTACACAACGAGTGTGTTGTCCTGTACTATGTTAGGAGAGGGAGGGAAGAAATTCCTGGCGGGAAAAATTATAAATTTATTTCCTCTTTTTCCGAGAAATTGTTTTGTGTTGTCATCTGTTAAATGTTGGAATATACACGAGTGACCGGGTATGGAGCGTGTAAACCCCCCAGCAGGGTACCAGTGGGTGGTGAGCGGATAATCCGGTGGGTTTGCGGGCATGCTTCCCATAAAAACCTCACTAATACTCCAGCAGAGCTGTTGGTTGCGAATGGTTCGGCTACTACCCGAAGCACCTGTTTATAATAAAAAGCACCGGCGCCCTGCGGGCGCGGGAAAAGAACTGGGTCAATGAGTGACCTAGTTAGGGCAGTCTCGCGGAGGGCCCGAGACGCGCGTGGATGCGCGTGACCTCTGCGCAAAGAGGTCGTTTTGGTTCATTAGATTTCGAATCTTCGCCGGCACCGGGTGCTGGCCAACGAGGAGGATCTAATAAGAACCGAATTCAAGCGTCAAAAGTAGGTGAATACGTTTCAAAAGGAGAACAGGTCCTCCACAAAGACCTGTAGTAATAGTTAGGACTCTTATTTAGTATAAATAAGAGCGCCCAACCCAGCATGGCCTCACGGCAGCTCGAGTTGGGCGGAGGGGAACGGCCACACAACATGGCCGATTTGCCCCACGAAGACAGGGTTGGTGCCGCCAGCCCTGTTACTCTCTCCGAGGAGCAGCTCCTCGGAGAGGAAGACATGGATGTATCCACGTCTGAATCAGCCCTCACTGAGGCTGAACGAAGGAATCTTCATGAAAAAGATCGTCTTCTTGCTCTGAAAATAGAGCAGGAGGAGGCCCAACATCTGAAGGATACGTGGGATAGGTGTGGTAATCCGAACATCAACCCGGATAACCACCCGAAGGATGAGAAGCCAGCTAGCCTGGTGAAGACAACTGATAAAAGTTGTTACGATGGAAGGGAGATGAATCTCCATCCAGACGTGATGTGCGCCACGGAGATAGGCCTAGCCAGACCTATCCCTAACGACATAGTGGATATGTTGCAGGAATTTATTGATGCGGGAGCTCTCCGCATCATGCCCCCAGAGTGGTTTGCCACCTGGGAAAATCTACAGCAAGGCCTCCGAGTGTGTAAAGCACTTCGGAAGGGCTTGTTTGACGCCGAGATGGCTGACGTCGGGATGTGTGTACCTCGGATGACACCCATCTCGGATGACACTTCGTGTGGGGCATTCGGCGCCACTACCCTCGCGGTAGGTTGCTACCGCAGATACAACCCGGTAGGGATGTTGGAACCGAGATCGGTTGAAGGATATAGGGACTTAATACGGTCCAACTTATCCTACGAGGTCTATCAGATAGACTATAACCGCATGAAAACAATCATGGCGGAGAAGGACCTCAGCCGTCACGAGGCCATCATCGAGACGGTGGAGGAAATGGTCAAGACTCGGACTAAGAGTTTGACTCAGGCAGAGGAGAAGGCTGCAGCTAAAGCCAGCAGGGACATCCGAAGGGGTGACCCTGCAACGCGCACTAGCAGTCCCCATGGTCAGGATATCCGGACTGTGGTAGTTACAAAAGGTGAATCCCCTTTTGTCCAGCCTCGGGGTCGCCAAGCCTTGAGGAATGAGGCAGCCCGGTTAAAGAGAGTACCAGACGCCCAGCGGATTGTGACCGATGGGTCAGTATCGGATAAATCTGATACGAGCAGTACTTCCCAAGGGAAGTCTGCCACAGGGGAGGACGATATGGACATTGCGGCTCCAAAATCTCCTTCCGAGACGAAGGACCCAGTGACCACAGTCACCCAAACCGACCCGACACCCGACCCGAAGGTGGCTGCTGGACATCAGTCCGACGCCAGCTCGGGGAGCGAGTCGGGTACTGCCCTGGAAAAACACATCTGGAATAACGCCAGAGGTGGATTTCAGGGATTCATTCCCTCCTACTGGGGGGAATGCGCAAAAGGAACGGGGCGTTTCTCCATCCCGCCCGTAATCAATTTAAATGGGAAATCCGACGATGAGGATTGGTGCAGAGCGACCCAAAGGGATCCTCTCGTGAGCGAGTTCTACGAGGACTGGCTTAAGAAAATAGATTTCTTCCCAGAGACCTATTATACCAGGGATCAGAAGGCAAAGATCCGCTGGGCTGTCCGACATTGGGACAGGGACCACCTTCAGTGTCCATTCCAGAAATGCCAGTCATCTCTGGAATTACAGGTGTCCTTCGCCACTAAGGCGAGGTACCTGCGCCACTTAGTGGAAAACCACACCCATCACTATATGGTGTACCAGTGCGATCCGGAGGGGGCAGGTACTACTACCTGTTCGGGTCACCTGCATCCTAGGCGTGGACGATTGATAAAGCACATGACCATACTCCATAATATTGGAGGTGGTGAGGCCAGAGCCAAGGTAATGGCCCTGCATGAACGCGTAATAGACGCGTTCAGAGATGTCCTGAAGAAGGATCCGAAGAGCCTTAATTCTTCTAAGGCGTATTTCTGCGAGGTAGCAGAAAGCAAATCAAAGCTCACAGTAGCTAGGTTTGCGAAGGTCCCGGGTTCACGGAAGTTTGATTTGGATCCGGACCAATACCCACCCGAGATGTTCCGTCGGTCTGCCAATCGAGGCCGGGGGAGAGGTGGGAGAGAACCCGACCCGAGGGACTACTACCGGGGTCGGGGGGAGCAGCCGAAAGGTGATCGGGGACGGTCTCGGTCCACCAGCCCGGCTACTCACGTAAGAAGAGGAGGGACCCTCAGCCTTGAGGAGATTGACTCCCGTTATTACACGGAGTCCTCTCATAGTGGTCGTAGCTATGAGGCATCTGCGGATAGACATACTGACTATCCGGAGATGGACTTGGCGCCTGGACAGGAGTCCCAGACGCTCGGCCAGACCCCCCAAGACACCCGAAGGCGCGAGAATGAACTCTCTCGCCAGAGGGAGGTTGATAGGGAACTGGCCCGACGGGGACGCAGGAGTCCTGGGGAGGAACCCTCCCGGACCTGGTACGACTTGGTGCGACATGTGGCGTCCACCTCGTCTGCCCAGGGAGGTATCCTACCCGACGCCGGTTACCGAGGAGGCCCGACAAGCAGACCTTCATCTGCTTCGGGACGGACGGAACCATCATCTCCTACAGGAATACACCAGCAGGTGTTAAAGCATGCCAGTAGGGATGCTTCGCGGCACCAACAACAGCCGCCATCACACAAAGCATTCAAGCCTGCTCACCGGATCACTGGGCCGGATGGGGAGGCTATGAGACCTCCTCCTCCGCCACCGAAAGGTCCAGTACCAGCTCCGGCGATACCACCCCATAAGCCGGCTCCACCACCAGGGAAGCCGACGGAGGTTGGGAAACCAACCATGGATCCTCCTGTTAAAACACAGGAGGTCAAACCCAAGAAGGAGAAGCCTGCGGCCACTCTTAATGTAACGCCGATAGCATCCTACTTTCCTAAGGATGCTCCGCTGTCCAATCAGATAGGACAGGAGATTCTGGATGACTTCCAGAAGGAACAGCGGGTGATGGCTGAGGATTACCACAAGAGGGTGGTACAACACTTCATAGAAGGGGTGAGGAAGTGTCATCGGAAGGAAAAGGAGAGCCTTCAGAAGGACACTGCCGATGAGGTAGTTACCAAGACCAGGTTCTTGGAAGCACAGCGCGACAAAGCCGCTGTGCTGGAAGCTACAGTCCGAGAGGAGTGTAAAGAGCTCCAGGAAGAAATCCGGGAGATGAAGGCCAAATTTAAAATTTGCCTCGGGATGAAATTCTCGGACTGGGATGGGAGCATGGATCAGCTGAAAGATGCCATCCAAAAGAAGGAGGTACCCGAAGGCTGAAACAAAGCTCCTTCGGGATAACTGAATACAGCTGTAGTTGTTTCAGGAACTCTTCGGCTACGGAAGCCGAAGGTAAATATGAAGGGACTATCCCTTCATATTAAAAGAACCTTTAGGTTCTGAGGTAATGATATCCATACCAAGTGTTAATAATATTTCCACATATGTAAACGTTTTAACATACATCGCACCTACATGAGTCTACCATTTGCTGGTAGACCCGAAGAGGAGAGCACCTCACTCAGTCGTCCAAGATGAAGAGGAGAGCACCTCACTCAGTCGTCCAAGATGAAGAGGAGAGCAACTCACTCAGTCGTCCAAGATGAAGAGGAGAGCACCTCGCGTACTCGTCCCGAAGCAGATCCGGAGATCAGCCCAGTATCCGACTTCTTATAAAAGTCAACATAGCACTTTTTGTGAGGTTCTGCAGTACACCGCTGCAGTTCCAGATTATTTATTAAAACGTACATTCTCGTCCATGTTACTAATATATATTTATGGTGCTGATACACTACGATAGTTTATGATACTCAGGATAATACCAAAGATCTGTATAAACCATAACTGTGTTCAAACGTTAACCACTTCGGGTGGGTGTAAATAAGAGTATGTATATCTAGTTGTATATATATTTTGTTATGGAAAACGGAGGTGATGAAAATTTTGATTCTGGTGCGGAGAAAAGTTATCATGTATCCCTATGTAATTTTTTTTTTTTTTTTTAGGCTTGTGAGTCCTTTTTAGGACTGGTTATAATTCTTCGGAATTGGTACACTTGCCGTTTATATTTTTTAAAGGTCCTTATCAGGACTATATATGTATTTCCTATCAGAAGATAGTTACAAACTGTTAGTAACTACTTCGGGTACTACTTAACGTAAAGGTCATATCATAAGGTTTCTATGACAGTGTAATGCCTTAATTCCATTAATATTGTTCATCATATATTACATATGACTAATGGTAGTAAAACCCTTTGTGTATAGTGTGTAGACAAACTACTTCTGGTTGTCAAACTATTTTATTATGAGTCTACTACTCAGGTTTTTACCACACCTAGTGTTGTCTAGGGGGGGTAGTGTAGGGGTTTACTACGGTAATCATTTATATCCAGGTGACCGAGGAGGATTAAGTTCGGGTTGTTCCCGCCTGGCGTTAGTGTGGGCGGTATCCCAGAGGGGGCGACTGTCCTCTCTCGGGTACTGCGCACCACGTTTCAGGCGGGAGCCAACCGACACGTGACCATGTTCATTTCACACCCAAAGGGGGTATATAAACCTCCCCTCCTCGTATAGTCGCCAGTCAGTGCAGGCCCGGCTGACTCCCCGCATTACCCTACCCCAATCGCTAGATTGAACCAGGACTGCTTCGTCTTACCCTTCGGGTTAAGACTAGATTCAATTGTAATAGGGATACGTTGAATAAACCACGCTTTCTACTTCGCACTTGGAAACTGACGTTCTTGTTCTCTTTCTGAGATTCCGAACCACTACATATATATTGTTTTAAGAAGTTTGTCTTTTCTCAACACCTACACTCATGTAATATCTCAAATTCAAGGTCTCATTGAGATACATCATTTTAACATAGTTTTAGAGTTGTCACTGGACCTGAGTAACCATGGCAACCAGAAATCACCAACAATAATGCCTAATGATTGATGCCGAAACATCATCATCCTTACTGATAACTGTGAATGCATGACAGAACAACCAACATGCCCACAATATACTCTGTCCTCAATGTCAAAAAGTCATTTGAGTGGGTATCCATGGGGATGCATCATTTCTGATAACATCTGAGACCAATTACATGTATACCATGTACAGGTAGAAAGGGGGGGGGGGAGTGGTTTCCTATATTTAATTTGTGTATTAGAGAATGGTGTGTCCTTTTTTCCTTTAAAAGTCTAGTAACCTAGGCCTGAAAGTGGTCAAGGGCCTACATTTCTGCCATTTTAATGTAAGAGTGAGTGAGTGAGTAATAGATGGTTAACGCCATTTTGACAAGTAAGCGAGAATGGCGAGAAACTTATATTACAGAACAAATTGTTTCAATGGAAAATTCAATTCTTGATACATACAGTTGAGGTAGAACAAATGCTATTGCTGGGGGAATGAGATAAAATCATGTCAATGCCTTATAAAATCATGTCAATGCCTTATAAAAAGATTGAGCGTGTGAGTGGCCTCACAGATGACTCAGGGTAAGCTGGAGCTGGAGCTTATCATGTACTTAGATATAACACTCCCTTATAATCATTTATTGGTCAATTCTGGCATCAGAAATGAATTCCTTGTTAAAAAGTACCCTGAAGTCATATGTCATACATGTATGTTATTCCATTTCAGGCCAGCAGGTGGGTGTGGGTGAGCAGGTGGGTGTGGGAGAGCAGGTGGATGTGGGTGTGCAGGTGGGTGTGGGCGACAGTTGCAGGCTGTGGGTGTGTACCGCCTTTTGCTCCTATCAAAAAGTGAGTCGATCGGACGATAAACGATGGAGATACAGGTTGTACAAATTCGTCTGCACACATTGACGTCTCGCGCAGTACAAGAAGTAACAGTGGCTGTAGCATCCATACCCTCGCAGCAGCGCAAGAAATGACCATTTATGAGATGGATTGTTGTGATTTGGTTTTACACGCAGAGCATACTGTAACGACAGCTTGAGGCGCCTGTTGTTTAGTGATGGTTCCTTAGCCTCTACGTACAGACTTGGATAGGGTGAGGCTCTGAAAGCTCCCAGTGCCAATCTTAATCCTTGTCTGTGTATGGGATCCAACATTGCAATGCAAGATGGCTTAGCTCCACCATATACTTGAGAACCATAATCCAGTTTGAGCATCTTGTCTTAAGGGATTTCATGTCAGGAACAAAGCTCAGTCGCTTGTCAAACAAAAGGCCCAGGAATTTAGTTTGTTCTGCCACCTTGAGAAGATCCCCACCAAGGGTCAGATCTGGTTCAAGATGACATCTTAGCTGATTACAGAAATGTACCGCAATATTTTTCGATCGGGAGAATTTAAAGCTGTTCTCAACCGACCAAGTGTGGACTTTATTCAGGCAGAGTTGGAGTTGCCGTTCGATAGATTGCATGAACTTTGCACTGTAGCAGCTGATCTCCATCAATGAGATGCTGGACCCTCGAACTATCACCTCTTCCTTTGATCTTTCTGATCATGAACAGTTGAGGTAGAACAAATGCTATTGCTGGGAGAATGAGATGGAAATTAAAATTATGTAAGTGCCTTATAAAACAATGAGTGTGCAGAGTAAAAATCATAAAAGTTGATGCAGTCCAGCTGCTTTCTAAAAGTCGATGATAAGATCGGGTTTGACAGTGTTAAAAAGCTCTTGTAGACCAGCTACCTTGCAGAGAAGTTGTCGGATGAGCGTAAAATCCACATAATCCAAGAGGATGTGTTTGATCGATAGAACAGTATTGCACGCTACACATAAAGGTTCGTCTTCTCTCTTCAGAAGGTATGCATGGGTCTCATGGAAATCCATAGGTAGCTATATGAAGGAGAGTGAGTGAGTCAGTAATGGATGTTTAACGCCATTTCGACAACTAAGGTCATATTTATGGCGAGAAACTTATGTTCTGAAGAAATGCGTCAGCGCATAAAAAATGTGTCAGATGATTTTGACGATTGACGAAGATTTAATAAATCTTCTTTCCTTTTACACCTACCCGGACTCACCAGACCTCTTCTCGACCTCGGAGTAGGAGGTCGAGCCGACGCCTCCTACACTAGTCACACGCCTCCATAGGAGAATAATGGTATGGTTCACGGGTATCCCCACTGAGGGTTATTATAGTTAGCTACCAATCAACAGAAGTCTGAGCTGTTTTGTTTGAAAGAATCGTTAAAAGGTACTTAATATGACAAGGTGGAGGTTTTGGCAAGAGATAGCGGACTTATTACCAGGTAAAAGTGACAGTTGATAGGAGGCAAAGAAAGATCGGGTGACTTCTCGACAGGTTAGACTAAGGTCAGATCGACAATGCCGTTTACCAATGGGCATGGAAAAACAAAAAAAGATACGACCTAACAACACAGAATTAAACCAAATGGGCAAAAAGTGACATAGTTCATATCCACAGAAAGCGCCATCTTAAAGACCCCACCCTCCTCAACACCAGATGTCACAATGATTGATAGGAAAAAGAACGACGGCCAGCCGCAGATCGACCTGGTGAAAGAGACTTAAAGGAACGTTTCAGGGATTTGGCCTTATCAAATAGACTTTTCTTTACCAATTTCTCCTCTCCAGTAGTAGCACGTGTGTCCATGGGTGGCTACCAAACTACGGGTTCAACTCCACCAGTGTAGGGGTAATGGGTTGCTTGGCTTAGTGTCAATGTATGCTCATGTCAGAGAGATAGTCTATGCTTAAGGGATTGTCTACCTCAGTAAATGGCAGTCATCAGGTGACCAATAGCCTGTGATCAAATGTTACTCATTGTCAGTCATCTGGTGACCAGTAGATATGTTACTATTGTTATAGTTGTGATGCCATTCTGATTGTTATAGATGTCCAATTAGCCTTACTGTTGTAAATATACTGGTACTGTTGTAGATATACTGATAATGTTGTAGATACTGATGAGGTAGATACTATTGTGGTTCATTCAGAATGTTAATTGTGATGAGGTAGATACTACTGTGGTTACATAGAGCTATTTGGAATGTCAGTTGTGATGAGGTAACCTTACTAGAGAAGAGAGTTAGTACTTAAGCCTTAATTGTTTGTGTGACCAATCCTTCCTGTGTGTGTGTGCTCCTGGTGATCTTCATCTTCTTGCAGTGGTGGTGATGAGTGACTCCTTCCTCCTTGTTTCCAGTGTGTTACTTAATTTAGATTACTTTACTTAATTTGTGATCTATGTCTCTAAGCAAACTGCATATCATATGATAGCACAGAATGAACAAAGGCAATCAAATGCATTTTCTGGGTTTTATGTATACTTCACTTGTGCAAGGCAGCTGTGGCCACCACGGACACCTTTTTGAATAGAAGCTACCTAACACTAATACAATAAACCAGAATGCCTAAAATAAAGCCAAAATATGCCAAAAGCTGCTCAGATCCAGACTCAATATGTATGTGTGTGTGCACTGATGCTACTCCTCCACTCCTGCTGCTGCTGATACTCTTAAGCACACTCAGTTGTTACCTGTCTGGATGCTGAGCACTGAGTCCCCTGAGCAGCTTGCTGCTGCTCGCTAAGTACTCCTCCCCCACCAGGTGCGCTGCCACTGCTCAGTGCAGCTACAGGCCACACCCATCCGGGAGCCTAGGCCAAGCCTAACCCTTATATGTTTAGTTCCCAATTTGGACCTACTACTCTTAAATCAGAACCTATGGTGTCACACGGAAGCAGTGGATACTAACTGCTAGGCTAAACTATCATTATACCTATCCCATGTGTGTCTAACGCTCACATATATGTTAAACAAAATCAATTCAAAATTAAACTAAACTCTTTGTTCAAACCCGACAAAAACATTCTAGAAATGTTCATTGTTAGTTGAGGTACAGGAACTCAATCCCTTAATTGATTTGCAAAAGGAGTGTTCTTCCCAATGTTTCTGCCATAGCTCATCTACATAGATTTTTATCGCTGGTTTATAGTCGATGGTGGGAGCAAGGCATTGAAATTAAGAGAAGACCGGACAGGTTAGGGTGAAAAAGGCTTTGTGGTGTTCTTCTTCCTACGGAAGACGCTGTGGTCCTCGTTGAAGATGGTGTTGTGAGTTGGGTTCCTCTCATTTGCCTTCACCCTGATGGCATATTGGAGAGATAGTTTGTCCCGCCTGAGCTATATTCAGTCTCATGGAGATCAATAGGTAGCTATATGAAGGAGAGTGAGTGAGTAATGGATGTTTAACGCCATTTCCACAACTAAGGTCATATTTATGGCGAGAAAAAATGTGTCAGATGATTTTGACGATTACTGAAGATTTAATAAATCGTCTTTCCTTTTACACCTACCCCGACTCACCAGACCTTTTTTCGACCTCAGAGGAGGAGGTGGAGTCTATTGAGTGGGTCATTTGGCAAACTGAAGGTCTGGCGTATTGCACAGGGCCGTATTACAGGAGGCCGCTTTACACAAGGTCGTATATCAAATGGAATGCAGCCCAACCTTCAACAAGGAAATTGACCCACTCATCACATTAACCCAGTGTTCCTTTGTATTTGACACAGGGTTGCTCACCCTGTGTCACATGGGACGGCTCAGGCCAGGCCCATCAGACTGGGGCTGACTGTCCGTGGGGCCATCAGTCCCATTACATATACCACAATGGGGCCACAATGGTTGGTTGATTAGTTTGTTTTACGTCCAAGTGTGCTAGGACGCCTGGGCCTGCGGATATGGGCCCGGGCTGCCAATACAGCTTTATTAGTAGAAGTGTTCTTTGTGAAGATACCTGTACTTTTGTCCATAGCTCATACACAGATAAAATCAAAAACAATGTTATTCTAAGTGCTTCAGGATGCTGTCTGACTGAGGCTGGAGCCAAACCATTCAAGAACTTGCAGGATGGGGCATTACTTACTCATCTCCAGGGAGATTATCACCCACCACCAACAGCTCTGGTATCATGCTAAATATATTTGAGTATTGCAATGTTCTATACAGGGCATTTTCCTTTTCAGTCTGAGTGGCACAAGCAATCTCTTCAGGAGCGAGTACAATAAACAGAATGGCAAGGATTGCAGCTGCACGTCTAAGGCCTGCAAATGGAATGTCCCCAACCCTGCTTGATGAATACCTTTGGAAGAAGGGGCAGTATTATTTCTAAATAAATATTCCTAGAATAATCTTAATTACGATAAGTATCAACATTGTAATTTCAAGTTATCAAATAATCCACATCAAATCATAAATTATCAGGAAGGACATCAGTCATGCAGGAAAACTTTTACCCAGCTTTTAATGGGTTAGTGTTTGGGTTTACCTTCATGAGCAGACTTAATTGAGAAGAGTTATTAAAGCATTAAGAGTAAATGGTTTAGTTGATATTTGTTCTCTTTCTAAAGTTAGAATGGAGGGAGTCGGGGAAGATCCCGATAGACTACTGTCAGCGGTCTGGTCATGTCTGCCCCACAGCATACATAGTTGTCCTCATCATTATGTGGGACGGGGTGAGTGAGAGCCAAGCCACAAAAGTGTACGACCACCTATGGAAGACGGTGGCAGTCTCGGGCAGAGAAACGAAAAGAAGCAGTTCAATAAACGCAGAGTATGTTATTTAACCTAAAAACTGTGTTTTAAAAATGGCAAATCTCCAAGGAAGGGAAAAACCACTTCACTCCCCGCCCACAAATGAAAAGATCAGCAGCCAAAAAGAGTGACCCAACTCGCTAGTGTCATTTGGTAGCAGCCGCAATCACCAGCGAAGCACACCCTTTCCACAAGGTCTTCACCAACATACTGGCAGAGGAGACAGAAAGGTAAGTAAAGTATTGTTGAGTCTATGTGGGTCAGGTAAAAATAACAATGCAGCAAAAAAGGGGCACATTTTATATTGATATAATCAAAATATATTTGAAGGTCTAGAGCAAATGTTCATAATGTGCCTTCGTTCATTATCACCATTTAATATCAGAATGTGCATTTTTAGATGCCCTGCTACAGACGGCATGTACCTAAAATGCCACATTAATATGGATGAATGCATGAGTATAGGACAATGATAAGTGATTTCATATGTGGGGCCATCAGACTGGGGCTGACTGTCCGTGGGGCCATCAGTCCCATTACCTATACCACAATGGGACCACAATGCTTGGTTGATTGGATTGTTTTACGGCCAAGTGTGCTAGGACGCCTGGGACTTACACAAGAGTTTATCACAACGAGCTCTACCAGGTTGTGACCTCCTACCCTGAGATGGAACTGCCGGGTCTGAGGCCCACCAGATCAGATGAGAGCTACAGATATTCGCCACAGATATTTCCCAACAATAGCATGGAGCATGAGTGCCGGCCGTGGGCGGGGTGGGGCTGTACTTAACTATTTATGTATATTAATGTATATAATGTACAATGTACATGTTACTTAGGCCATAATTGCACCAGATAGGATGGATACATGTACAGCCACCTACTATAATAACCTGAAAAGGCACCTTGACCTAGATAAAATTGCAATTCCATGGATATAGTACAGACAAAAGCGACAAGTTCACTTCTGATACTTTTATTTTCAGAAAAGTTGATGATCGTTTTTGATCACCGATCCCAACCCGCAGCATGACTGCCAGCTGTGGGCGGGGTGGGGCACAGCACACCAAATTGGTATTCATTCCTGGCCAAGTTGAGCATTACTTTCGCAACTTTTGGACGTACACCAAGATAATAACAATGCCAGACTAGAAGCTGTAGAGAACGATCTGGCAACATATCAAAGAGCAGTTGACTTTGTGAAGAATGACTAATAAACGCTATACACCTGAACAAAAGAATGACAGACTATGATAACCTTAAAAGGCACCTTGACCTAGATAAAAAATTTACAATTTCTTTGACAATTGTTACCATGGATATAGACACAAAGAAGAGACAAAAGTGACAAGTTCGCTTCTCCTACGCTATTGGTACTAAATATTGATGTTTTTGATAGGCTAGACAGAAAGAACAGACAATTTCGCTTCTGATACTTCTATTTTTAGAAAAGTTGATGATAGATTTTGAACATTTGTAAAGTGTGACTGACAAATATGTAAATAGAACATCAAAATCCTGCATTCTAACATATGCTTTTTGAAAGAGTGTGAATCTCCTGCTATGAAATGTTTGCAATATCCACCAATGGCATTTCATTTTTTGTGTAAGATGTAACCACACCTATTAATTCAATCCCACTTCACATCACATCCCTCCCTGATTACTTCTTTTGAAGTCTGACTCACCCTGGTTTCATATCATTTCGCACTCCACATTCTTCTCTCCCCCATTCCATCTCTAAATAAACCGTTTATCTATTTTCTCCAGACCACTGCCCTTCTTGTGACGAGCCGCATGGCGAGTGGCAGGTGGAGCAGTCCACTCACTTAAGCATTTATGTAACTGTATAGTAAGTCCCTGTACTTGTATTACCGGGGCTGATGCCTGGCCCACTTCACATCCCTCCCTGATTACTTCTTTTGAAGTCTGACTCCCCCTGGTTTCATATCCCTTCAGGTAAACACTACTACAGTTATTTTATGGCTGCATTTAATCAATTCAAGAGGCCTTCTGTTGACCGGTAGGTTGAGAAAATAAACTGTATTGGCAGCCTGTGCCCCACAGATCTGCATAGTATGGTAGTAGAAAGGACATAGTACAGCACAGTTGTTAGACCAGGTCAACACCCGCCTCGCCAGCGAGAAGCCTCGGAGGAATAAAAGCCATTCATCACTGACCTACAGATGGTCATTCAATTGTTAGACCAGCTCCAGAAACGCCTGGCTGGGGAGAAGCATTCAAGTAAGTAAGTAATGGATGTTTAACGCCATTTCGACAACTAAGGTCATATTCATGGCGAGATACCAAAGAGCAGTTGACTTTGTGAAGAATGACTAATAAACGCTATACACCTGAACAAAAGAATGACGGACTATGATAACCTCAAAGGCACCTTGACCTAGATAAAATTGCAATTTTTACATTTTCTTTGACAATTGTTACCATGGATATAGACACAAAGAAGAGACAAAAGTGACAAGTTCGCTTCTCCAACGCTATTGGTACTTAATATTGTCTATATGACAGAAAGAACAGACAATTTCGCTTCTGATACTTCTATTTTTAGAAAAATTAATGATAGTTTTTATGATTTTCTGTTGTTGAACCTGCCAAATCCAAGACCCACCCGGTCCCACCAGAGACCGTATTCTTGGAGTGGAATACCATACTCACTCCACCTATATCAGCACAGAACTATGACAAACGGATGTGTTTCCTCTCAGACATTGAGGGCCTGGCAATAACAAAACTCCCCCTCCCCCCACAAAAGTATGTTCCGCTTCCAGTCGTCACCTCCCGCCCTGAGGTGGACCTGCCGAGGCCCCCCCGGTCCAAACACAAAAGAGGCATGAGATCAATGAGAGATGAGAGATCACCGATCCAAACCCGCAGTAACTATGTGTGAACATCACCTCAAATCTAGGACCCCTATCACGGGAGGAAAATCAACAAAATAGCACCCTTTTCACGGGAAACTAAGCAAAAAATATACCATCAAATAAGGGGTATGGATATAAATACCCTTATCAAGGGTGATATATACCTCAAAAGGTAAAAACAGCACAAAAACGTGTTTTTAATGTTGAAAAATGTGCCTTGAAGTGTCATCTGAGAGTTTTTTCAGTCAAGCAGCCATAAAATCCGCCCCTTTTTCTCCTAAATCACCCAAAAAGGACCCCTTTTCAAGGAGCCTCGCGGGCCCTTGCCTAGGGCCCAAAAACATACCCTTTCCCTTGAAATCGTGTTCACACATAGTAATTAATTCTGAGGGAGTGGCCCCCCCCCCGGGATACTACCCTTCCTGACTTTCCAGCCTCGCGGTTCGCGCGCTGTCCAGTACCAGTGAAGACACCAGGAAGATAGCCTCAGTAGCTGCCTCAAGACACACAGTAGAGTACGGACAAACATGGTTAGACGCAGGCAGACAAAGAAGAGGGATGGCCTCGCGGCCGTGGGGTGGACCGTCCTCCCCACCTGCCCACCACCACTGCCTGGGTAAGTACTATTGCTGAATTTGGCTTCTAACAGAAAGCTATATTCAGTCTCATGGAGATCAATAGGTAGCTATATGAAGGAGAGTGAGTGAGTGAGTAATGGATATTTAACGCCATTTCGACAACTAAGGTCATATTCATGGCCAAGGCAGAAAGACAGCTGAGTGGTGAGAAAGTGTACAAAAATAAGAAAATCACTGGGCAGAGAGACAAAGATATGCTGTGTTTAGTCTGTGCCAATATGTTAGAATAAGCACCCTCTAAGCATGAATCAGGAGAGGGAGTATAGGATAAGGCATTGGTAAAAATGTATTGGCAACTACAAGCCCATTATGCTGTGAAGTGGTAACAAAATGGTGTGACAGCAGCTGTGTCATACATGCCGCAACCAAAGCGTCTCCCCACAGGTATGGTTACCACCAAAGACCTCACCGAGCCAGTTTGAACACTTGAACCAGCTCCTTCGGGGTCTGGGGGTGGCCTACACGACCCCCCACCCCACCCACCCACCCCTCCCCGTGCCAGCAAGCTGGGACGGGGCTAGGCGGGGTAAAGGACTTAAAATATTAATTGAAATTAAATCGGGAAGCAAAACCGAGTTAACTTTGAGAAAAATACATAATTTCATGTAGCCTCTTGGTTTATCTGTTCCCAGCAAGCACTCAAGCCTTTCTCAATGGGATGGTTTGCTGGTGTCAAATAATGCTGTTTTATATATAGGGGAATAAAGTATAATTGATCTTGAACAGCGTCATGATGATATTGACATCAGCTGCTACCGTAACAGGTAAGGTTGGAGCCAATGAGAAATGTATTACCGTGGCACACGCACCACGACCCAGGACCTTAGTCGGCTCCTGATGAGAGGAACATGTACCACGACCGGTACATCCACCCAGCCAGCCAGTACCTGCACTGATTGATTGATTGATCGATTGGGTTGTTTTTTCGGACTCTTGGTCCGATGCCTGGGACTTACTCAAGACTCCATTCTTTTCTCATCTAGGGCTCACTCTCACCAGATCGATGCAACTATTATTTGGACGTACATGATCGGCGGACGTACATGATCGGCGGACGTACATGATCGGTGACGTACATGATCGGTGACGTACATGATCGGTGACGTACATGATCGGGAGTTATTGACTGCCCTACCCTTTCTGACCATGTTAAAACATAAATATATCTTACCAGGGTGTGCATATGGTGTGTGTCTTGACATGTTCTATGTTAGACATGTGTATATTCGACTAGGAAGAGAATTTTACTTGACATTTCAATACCGATCATGTACGTCATGTGACGTACATGATCGGTGACGTACATGATCGGTGATTATTGACTGCCCTACCCTTTCTGAACAAGGAAAAACATTAATAAACCTTACCTAGGTGTACATATGATGTGTGTCTTGACATGTAAGATGTTAGACATGTGTAGATGCGACTAGTAAGAGTATTTTACATGACATTTGAAATACCGATCATGTACGTCATGTGACGTACATGATCAGCCATTATTTATTGACTGACTTAATTACCCTTTCTGACCATATATAAAACATAAATCAATCATAGCAAGGTGTACATATGATGTAGGTCTAAATATGTATAATCATAGACATGTGAAGCAGTGGGTAATGAGGACATGTTACATGACATTCCAAGCCGATCATGTACGTCATGTGACGTACATGATCGGTTACACATTGAGCCCCCCCCCTCCGGCCCCTATAAATATTTTGGGAGTTTTTTTTTTCTAATAAACTCCCCAAAGATACATTACAGCCTGTAGGTATGGTTGGGAGAGTTAAACATCGTAGTGCAGGGGGTAAAAGATGGGTTTTGTACTCTGCCGATCATGTACGTCTGCCGATCATGTACGTCCGCCGATCATGTACGTCACTTTTTTAGTTGCACTGATTTGGTGAGAGTGAGCCTTAGGTGTGTGAGTGCGTGTGCATGTGTTTATGAGTCTACTTGTAGCAGTGGGACACGGCTCGTAGCCGTGGAACACGGCTCGTAGCAGTGGAACATTGATTGATTGATTGGATTGTTTTACGTCCAAGTGTGCTATGACGCCTGGGACTTACTCAAGAGTTAATCAGACTCTCGGTCTGTTCTTTTCTCATCTAGGTTGCGCGTTTTGTGTGTGAGTGCGTGTGCGCGTGCAGGTGTTTATGAGTCTACGTGTAGCAGTGGGACACAGCTCGTAGCGGTGGAACAAGCCTCGTGGCATCAAACATTGCCGGTGGCATCGGGCCCCGCTTTATTGTGCTGCCCCACACAGATGCTGTGCCGCAGACTGTAGACACTTCACCTGGCCAGTCCATTATCCAGACACGGGCGGGCCAGTCACCGCTCCATACCAAACGGGCCAGCAGATCAGGAACTGGCGAGTATAGCGAGTCGCAAGGCATGTAGTTAAAGGGATTACATGCATACTACTCATGTATTGCTACCCTAATCCCCGCACATACAGTTGCATGTTGATTGCAGCAGACCGACCGCCCTCATCGAGTGCATACCACCAGACCCCCGTCCATCAACAGAACCACTGTTGTCCGTCCACATACACTTAATTGACAAGAGGCTGGAGAATTTATTTCTCATTCTAAATACGATATAACATATATGGGTTCTAAACTACCGTAAAACCCCACCTTTAAGACGGCCTGATTTGGGGATTTATTTTTCCCAACTAGGGGGTCCTCTTAAAGGCGGGGTTTTCTGATATAGGATTAAAGAGGAAACCATTGTTAATTTTTTTCACATACAAGGAGGTCGTCTTAAAGGAGGGGTTTTACGGTATATAAAACCTCCAATTATGTAAGAAAACTGCATATTGTTGTTACCTTTTATTTACATGACTCTGTAACATATACATAAATCACATATACATAAATCACACCATACATGGAATCCTATTGGTTATAGATTGATTGATTGATTGATTTGTTTAACGTCCCAGCGTACATAGACCCTGTGGGACTTCTCAGATTTGATTGGACAATATGTCCTTTCCTTTCTCATTTAGATGTTGTGCATAAGTGTGTGGGTGCGTGTGCGCGTGCATGTGTTTGTGAGTCTGCTTGTAGCAGTGGTACGCGGCTCGTAGCAGTAAAATACTCCTCGTGGCATCGGGCCCCGCTTTATTGTGCTGCCTCACACAGGTGCTGTGCCACAGACTGTAGACACATCATCTGGCCAGTCACATTATCCTGACAGACACAAGTACTTCATGCTTCATATCTGCGCGCCTGACCAATATGGGTGAGGTCACATCGCACGCCATCCCAAAGGAATAAAAATCACAAGTGTCGTTTAGCAGTAAGCATCATATTGGTAAATCATTCATCAATCTAGTCAGCACCAGTGAGTGAGTGAGCCATTCCGACAGCTAGGGTCATATTCACGGCCAGAAAACTACATTAGAGAACCATGTGTTCCAGGAACCAGTGTGGTTGTTGGTTCAATGAGGGTGACGTGATGGTGGATGGCAAAATCGTGGTAGATCAAATGGTGTCTTTTGTGTGTAACAAGCCTGGCTTGAGTTGTACACAGAATGTCTATAGATGTCTGATATAACCACTCTGTATTGGCTTTTCCTCCCATGGATAAATGCCATCAGTTTGTTGGCCTTACAATGATGTCTTGTATCTACAAAACAAGAAGCAGGATCCACTCTTTACACATATATACATTTCATTTTGTCGCAGCCTTTTATTATGCTTTCCAATGAGGAAATATCTAATTTTGAAATCCCTTCATTAAGATTCCTCCGTGTGACTAGATATAAGTAACCAGTGAGAAATGATTCATGGTGAGTAGTTTAAACATCTGGTGCGTCCTTTCTGGGAAAACCTGACTTAAAGCTTTTCACTCATTTTGGACAGGTTTGAATACTGCTTGTCCATAGCAGTGATTGGATCTATCAATGACTGAATCTATGAGTTGAATGACAATCTATACGATAAGGGGAAACAGCTGCTGCAGTACACCCCCTACTCTTTAAGAAGGCAGAGATGCCACTCAGTCATCTTACAATTTAGGTCAATTTCCTTTAGGATATTGACATAATGTGATACAGGAATTCTAGCCAAAAAATAGGAATTCCTACAAAAGTAGGAAAAGTGGTATCTCTGAGAAGGATAGCAAGTCAATCTAATGTGCTGAAATATACATCATGCCCCCAATATGACACCAGACTGCACGCCTACCTGTAATATACATCATACCCCCAATATGACACCAGACTGCATACCTACCTGAAATATACATCATGCCCCCAATATGACGTCAGACTGCACGCCTACCTGTAATATACATCATACCCCCAATATGACACCAGACTGTATACCTACCTGAAATATACATCATGCCCCCAATATGACACCAGACTGCATGCCTACCTGAAATATACATCATGCCCCCAATATGACGTCAGACTGCATGCCTACCTGGACGTGATAAGGGGCTCCCAGTGCGTGAAGGAAACAATCTGACACATCTTTCGGCGCGAGAGGCTGCAAAAGGTTTCAAAGGGACATGTGTTATAGCGTCAGTAGACTGTAAGGGTTGAGTTGTTTAATGTCTGGTGGGAACATTACTAATCCAGCTGAAGCAGGTTTGACTTGAAATAATGTATCTTTTGTCTTTACACATACATTGATTTGTTTAACGTTCAAATATACACAGTACCCTATGGGGCTGCTGAAGGACTTGGTCCTTTCTTTTCTCATCTTTAAAATGTGCATGATTGTGTTGGTGTGTGGGTGTGTGGGTATACATGTGCAGTGGGAAACGGCGTCATCCACCTCCATGACCTCCCCCAAAGTCTCACAAGTCATTTTTAAGGGCTTTTATGTGGATAATTTGCAGGACCAAATAGAAAGGGGCAATAAAGTAACTGGCTAATGGCCGGACAAAGAGAGGAACATTTGTCAAATATGATGATATTTTATCCTACGGATGGAGGTCATGGGTAACGTTTATGTATCGGGACTACCCCGATACAGAAGTCAATGAAAGGGGAAGTCAATGAAATCACCACAGACTTTCATCAAACACTTGAAAAACACTACATGAACTGCACTGTTTTTATGGACGATCATGAACTTTTCATCCGTTAAGTATTGGATCGAATAACCCCATGTGTGCTTCATTGTGCTACCTCACACAGACCATGTACCAGACACAGACTTAAAACCATGAACTTACATTTCCAACTGAGAGCACCTTATCAGAAGCCTTTTGTCCGCTCTTTCTGACGAAGAACTCTGTTGCGGTCAGGCTCGGACTCAGTTGCTGCAACAAAACATTTAATATTGAAGTCTTCAGTTGGAAGGTGACATTGCGAGAGAAGTTGCTTCCATTTAGATACTAGACTAAGAAAGTGAACCCAACCTTTACCCTGAAACCTCTCTGATAAGCTTACCTCCCATTTCAGTCGATCCCCTTCTTTAAGACAATGCTATAAGCTGAATCAAGCCTAAAATTCAAGAAAAAATGTCTGCTTAATTATCAGAGAGGTTTTACAGTAATTCTGCACAGTCTTCATACAATTGTAGTTGGAAGAACATCCAGTTGGCCCTTGATAAGGCTCCAGACTGAGTTTAAGCTCTACACAAGTGGAGGATGATATTATCTGGTAATGACACAAATGGGTATAAGACCGAACCGTCTGCAACCAACCACTAAGATGACTGGACATACCGAAACTCTTATCTTCAGTTTGGCCTCCTTTAGTTCCTGCCTCAAACCTTCGGTCAGGGCATTCACAGCAAACTTTGTGGCAGAGTAGAAATGTGAGGTCCCGCGCTGAGAGACTTCATGGCCAGTCAGGCTAGAAGCAATCAACACACAATCACAATGTCCAATTATGTTGAATATTGTAATCATCCCAATGTTTTCATTAGAAATAGAATCAAGTCTACAAAGTTATTTTGTTTATTTGTTAAGTTTAACGTCCTATTGACAATGCAGAGGAGACTAAGTTTTAGTTTAGTTTTTCACAGGTAGGATGATCGAATCTATGAGAGGAACAATTCCATGAACTTAGTAATAGAAAAATCCCTCTTTAACCTTGATATACAAATTATTAGGTGACAAAACAGCTGCAGGAGAACAAGTTGAAGGAAACCCTGTTTGACTGACAGGGTAAACTGACCTGCACAGGTTACAGACGTGTCCTTCCTCCACGTTAGATTCCCGCATGAGGCTCACGGCTTCCCGAGTCACAATACTAAGCCCCAGAACATTAACCTAGGTAGGAGAAAATCAGATCTTTTTTATCAGGTTTATATCACAAAAAATATAGAATTAGGAGAGTAATTCTACAGCATATTACAGTCTACGGTGTTTCTTTGGTTTAATGTCTCATTGTCTTTGCAGAGGAGACTTACTTAAATTTTAATTTTTCACAATTGGGTAGAGTCATGAGGCAAAAAATAGACTCCAAGCTGATACAACTATGTGCCATCTGTTTGGAGCACTGTACTGTCCGTAACATGCACCATTAATATGTAAAAATGCAAATGTGTAGAACCTGTCTTATGGCCAGGACTGAAAAACTTGAAATGTTCAAATTGAGGCCTCTGAATAAAGGTCCTCTCTAACGAAGTATAGGTCTGAATGACAAAAAAAGCCTGAAATCAGGGAAAGACTTTCATCCCTGTATGGAACAACTCGCACTGGGTGTTGAAGATGTCCACTTAAGTGATGTTAGCAAAACAGCTGGGTGCAACCCAAACTGAATCTCTGGCCACAAGTTACAACCCACCCTGTCGGTTAGGTGCGGTTTGTGTCGGTTAGGGTGCGGTTTGTGTCGGTTTAAGCTGCGGTTTGTGTCGGTTAGGTGCGGTTTGTGTCGGTTAGGTGCGGTTTGTGTCGGTTAGGTGCGGTTTGTGTCGGTTAGGTGCGGTTTGTGTCGGTTAGGGTGCGGTTTGTGTCGGTTAGGTGCGGTTTGTGTCGGTTAGGTGCGGTTTGTGTCGGTTAGGTGCGGTTTGTGTCGGTTAGGTGCGGTTTGTGTCGGTTAGGTGCGGTTTGTGTCGGTTAGGTGCGGTTTGTGTCGGTTAGGTGCGGTTTGTGAACGTGCAGGTTTTATGCAGTATCTGTGTCATCATTATTAAAAGCACAAAAACAAACCTCTAGCATTTCTCTGAAATGGTCGGTCTTTCCCTTTAGGAGTGTCGAGTCATGAGCTAAGCCTGCATTGTTTACACACACATGGAGCTTGCCGTGATCGCTGCGGATCTTTGCAAACATCGACAAAACATCCTCCTCTTTTGAGACATCACACAGTATTGGGTGGAAAGACCCTCCGGATGAAGTGTCTACTTGTTCTGAAAATGCCTGAAATAAAAAAAGGAGTAGCTTGTCATGAATCAGAAGGTGTTATGTCATGTGCATTCAGTCACTCGTTACTCATTTTCATGACACACGAGAGAAACACTGTAGAACTATTAACCATACAAGGTGTATATCAATTGCAGAGAACTAATCAATTGATTGAGTTCCAGCACATATTGAGCACCTTGCGGAACTGTGTCGAGCATTAGGGAGAAATCCATCCACAAAAAGTGCTAGTCTACCTCGTAGTAGGACGGACATTTATGTGTCACAGCCACTTCAAGATTCAATATGGATATGTATGGTCTATCCTACCAAAGAAGGAAATGTGGCATCTTTGGTCATGACATAGTCAAATGCTGATCCAAAATTTCAAAGATCAATCTCACTTTAGTCAAATGCTGGTCTAATCCATAAAGCAAACCTACATTTAATCGCTCCTCATTCCTTGCGCATCCAATAACGGTCATGCCATGCTGGACTAAGGCTTCAGCTATGGCGGCTCCTATCCCACAGTAGGCTCCCGTTACTAGGGCCACACGACCGGACCAGCGCTCCATCACTCAAATCTATGGTAGAGAAGATTGATTGGTTGATTTGTTTAACGTCCAAGCCCGACATGTACGATGCATTACAGCTGCATTAATGAACAATTTCTCTTGCTGTATAGCATATAGTCTTGACCTCTCAATGTCCAAAATAAAGTACTTCCGATTTCAGTTGACAGAAAGTGCCGAAATATCTTCCCTAAAAACACAAAATTGCCCATCTCCAAGTGGGTTGCACACGATAATATAAGATTAATCGAGTACTTACCATTTATATAAGTATGAAGATTAATCGTTGTTCTTCGAGAGACAGATAAACATATCTGTGGAGTACACAGGAGAGGTGACGTCACTTCCGGTGGTCAGATTGGCGCCCACATGCAGTGAATCTTTTGCTGAAAGTAAAACATCTGGAAATAGTACACAGTAGTGCTCTTTTTACTTAGTCTAAATAACACCCTCATGAGTAGGTGAGAGATTATACCGCTAGTAGTAATCTTCTTCATCCTGGGGATGGATGGGTGGGCCTGTGTACTCCACAGATATGTTTATCTGTCTCTCAAAGAACAACGATTAATCTTCATACTTATATAAATGGTAAGTACTCGATTAATCTTATATTCTTCTTCGCGACAGAAAACATTCTGCTGGACACAGGAGACTTCAAAGTTCAGCTAGATTCACTGCTTATTTCCCATAATGTTACTCTCCCATAAAGGACTGTAACTTCTCATATAGGATAACAGAAAATAGATACTTTATTTCACCTAAAGGTGATGTTCTATTGCCTTGTGATATGGTTTTGACTAGGTTGCATGACATTTTGCTATATAGCAAAGAAGGCATAACTGCCATACAGTTCACCACAGCTGTGGCAGTGTAATTGTCCATCATAGAAAAAGTTTTATCACATACAGATACTGCTGCCTCTAGTAAGGCTTATGACTATGATCAGCCAATAGAGTTCATACAAACTATCGTTACGGCAAAAGGGCCAAAATTCTCCCCTTTTGAGGTGTATCTTTTCCCCAAAAAAGGCTTTGAAAATTTTGTTCCCAGCTACTCGATAGAGTCCTCCAGGAGGATCCTGGCTAGCGTCTTGGGAGGCTTGGGGTTCTCGATAGGCTTGTTGTAGTGCTTAGCCATGGTCTTGGCACCTTTCCAAGACCCATGTCTAAGCAAAACAGCAGTCGATACACCCAGTCTCCCTCCCGCAGAGGTGCTGGCACCCCTGGTGGAGTGAGCTCGGTATACCCTGGTGTCCACCCCAGCTGCGGAAAGCACCGCAAGGACCCATCTCTTTGATGAGTCCTGCCCAATCTCGCCAAATGGCTTGCGGAAGGACAAGAAGAGCGAGTGTTTCCTTCGCCCTTCCTTGTCCAACCTGACTGGCTCCGTGACCCGCACGTAACGTTTCAGGGCACAGACGACGCACAGAGTCTCCTCCTCGTGGAACGGTTCCAGGACCAGTTCTTTGAGGGGTTCCCCCGTACGTGCTGTTTTCATCAGACCCTTCAGAACGAAACGCGCAGACCCCGAATCCAGCCAAGTCAGATTGCGGAGATCAAGCGCTGGGATGACCTGGCCTCTTTGGCCCGACACCAGCAGAATCAGCATCGTTAGCTTGAACCCCAAGAACTGGGTGGACAAGCCTTCATTGGCACCCCAACGCTGGAACATGCTGAACACCAGCCTAATATCCCAGAACTTGTTATATCTGGGAGAAGGAGGATTCCTTCTATAGGCGGTGCGGACGGCCCTGCACACCCAATAATGGGTGCCCATGGTCTTCCCATTGTCAAGGTTTTTCACTAAAACCGACAACGCACATCTGGCAGCGTTAACAGTGCCAAAAGCCCTGCCCTTTTCCGAAAGCAAGCGGTGGAAACGACAAACCTCCAAAGTCGTGGTTGACAGCTGCAACGTGTATGTCATGATTGACAGCTGCAACGTGTACAACGTGGTTGACAGCTGCAACGTGTCGGCATGTTTGACAGCTGCAAGGTCTATGACGTGTTTAACAGCTGCAACATCTACATCGTTATAGACAGATGCAACATCCTGGTTGACGGCTGCAACTTCTAAGACGTGATTGACAGCTGCAACGTCTAAGACGTGATTGACAGCTGCAACGTGTACGACGTGATTGACAGCTGACGTGTTTACAATATAAATGTCATCTGCAACGTCTACTACTTGATTGACATCACATGTTTGCCGGCGGATTGACAGCTGCAACGTCTAGGACGTTATTGACAGATGCAATGTCTACGACATGGTTGACATCTGCAACGTCTATGACATGGTTGACATCTGCAACATCTTCTACGTGATTGACAGCTGCAACGTGTACAACATGATTGGCAGCTGCAACGTGTACGATGTGATTGACACCTGCAACATGTATGACGTGATTGACCGCTGCAACGTGTACGACATGTTTGACAGCTGCAAGGTCTACGTGTTTGACAGCTGCAACGTCTACGACGTGATTGACAGCTGTAATATCTACGCCATAGAATGTCGTCTGCAATATCTACAACATGATTGACAGCTTCAATGTCTGCCACGTAATTTACAGCTGTAGCGTTTACAACATGAGAGAGAGCTGCATCATCAACAAATGTGATTCACAGCTGCTACATTTACCACGTGATTGACATCTGCAACATGTGCGACTTACAGCTGCAACGTCTACAACATGATTGGCAGTTGCAATAGCTACTACCTGAGTGACACCTATATCATCTACAACATAATTGACAGCTGCAACTTGCTTGACAGCTGCAAATGTCTTTATCGTGAGTGATAGCGGTAAAGTCTACAACATGATTGGCAGCTGCAACGTCTATGACGTGATTGACAGCTGCAATGTCTACAATGTAATTGACACCTGCAACATCTGCGACTTGCTTGACAGGTGCAAACGTCTACTTCATGAATGACAGCGGCAACGTCTACAACATGATTGACAGCTGCAACTGAATGATACCCCAAAACAAAGATGTACAAAACCCTAACCAGGTAAAGTGCACTCAAGTATCCACAACTCTTAAGTGATCCAAAATTGTGGGTCTTTTCGGAAACTAGTCCAAACCAAATACAAAAGCGGACAGCGGCTGCGTCTGTGACGTGGATGAGGGCTTAGACAATTGGATACTTAAGAGTATATTGTCAACTGTAACATCTACGACGTGATGGGCAGCTGCAACGTCTACGACCTGATTGTCAGCTGCAACGTCTACAACCTGATGGCCAGCTGCAACGTCTACGGCCTGATTGTCAGCTGCAACGTCTAAGACGTGATTGACAGCTGCACCTTCTACGACGTGATTGTCAGCGGCAACATCTACGACGTGATTGACAGCTGCAACGTCTACGACGATTTGACATGCAATCGTCTATGACGTGATTGACAGCTGCTATGTCTACGACATGATTGACAGCTGTAACGTCTACGACGTGATTGACAGCTGTAAATTCTACAACATAATTTACAGCTGCAACGTCTACGACGTGATTGACAGCTGCAAAGTCTACAACGTGAATGACAGCTGCAACGTCTACGACGTGATTGACAGGTGCAACGTCTACGACTTGAAAGACAGCTGCAACGTCTACGACGTGATTGACAGCTGCAACGTCTGCGACTTGAAAGACAGCTGCAACGTCTATGACCTTATTGACAGCTGCAACGTCTACAGCGTGATTGGCAGCTGCAACGTCTACTACGTGATTGACAGCTGCAACGTCTACAACGTGATTGACAGCTGCAACGTCTACAACGTGCGTACCAGCGGCTACAACTCTCTTGAGCGCCAGCGGCTATGTATTTTATGTGAGCTCCAGCGGCTACGCCTCAGACGTGAGTGCCAGCAGCTACATCTGCGAAGTCCTAGAAGAACATAGTCTTAATGTGCGCCAGCTGATATCGAGGCCAGCATCTATGCCTCCAACATGAGCGCCAGCAGCTATGTCTGCGACATCCCTAACATAGACTGGATGTGCGCCAGCTAGTATCAAGCGTCAGTGGCTAGATCTAGGGCATGATTGGCATCAACAATAACGCCATCAATGTGAGCATCATTAACGTGAGACCATTAATGTGAGCAACAGCTGCCACATCTGGGATGCGAGCAACATCGCCTGCTTGTGGGACGCGAGCGCCAGCGGCCACGTCTGGAACGAGAGCACCAGCGGCCACGTCTGGGATGCGAGCTGCTATGTCTACTACATGATTGACAGCTGCAACGTCTACGACGTGATTGACAGCTGCAAAGTCTACAACTTGATTGACAGCTGCAACGCCTACAACGTGATTGACTGCTGCAAAGCCTACAATATGATTGACAGCTGCAACGTCTACAACGTGAGTGACAGCTTCAACGTCTACGACGTGATGGACAGCTGCAGCATCTACGACGTGATTAACCGCTGCAACGTCTACGATGTGAGAGCCAGCTGCAACATCTGCAACGTGATTGACAGCTGCAACATCTACAACGTGATTGACAGCTGCAACGTTTACAACGTGATTGACATCTGCAACGTCTACGACGTGATTGACAGCTGCAACGTCTACGACGTGAAAGACAGCTGCAACGTCTATGACCTTATTGACAGCTGCAACGTCTTCAACGTGATTGGCAGCTGCAAGTTCTACAATGTGATTGACAGCTGCAACGTCTACAACGTGATTGACAGCTGCAACGTCTACAACGTGCGCACCAGCGGCTACAACTCTCTTGAGCGACAGCGGCTATGTCTGCGACATCCCTAATATAGACTGAATGTGCGCCAGCTAGTATCAAGCGTCAGCGGCTAGGTCTAGGGCATGATTGGCATCAACAAGACCGCCATCAATGTGATCATCATTAACGTGAGACCATTAATGTGATCAACATCGCCTACGTCTGGGATGCGAGCAACATCGCCTACGTCAGGGATGCGAGCACCAGCGGCCACGTCTGGGACGCGAGCGCCAGCGGCCACATCTGGAACGAGAGCGCCAGCGGCCACGTCTGGGACGCGAGCGCCAGTGGCCACGTCTGGGACGCTAGCGCCAGCGGCCACGTCTGCGACGCCAGCGTCTCCTACATGAGGATCAGCTGCAACGTCTACGCCGTGATTGACAGCTGCAACGTCTACGCCGTGATTGACAGCAGCAACGTTTATGCCGTGATTGACAGCTACAACATCTATGACGTGATTGACAGCATCAACGTCTATGACGTGATTGACAGCGACAACATCTATGACGTGATTGACAGCCGCAACGTCTATGATGTGATTGACAGAAGCAACGTCTAGGACAAGATTGACAGCTGCCACGTCTACGCCGTGATTGACAGAGGCAACGTCTATGACGTGACTGACAGCGACGTCTGTGACGTGAAACCCAAGGAATTTTTGGGCATAAGGTGTGGGTCTTTTTGGAAACTAGTCCAAACCCAAGGTACCTCCACATGAGTTAAGTCATCTTGATGTTCAAATCAAAGAGACATGTGTGCTAATAGTGTTTTAAGGTGGGGATTAAAACACAAGGCCAAAGAAATTTTCGGCATAAGGTATAGGTATTTTGTGTTACCAGTCACAAACCCTAAGCACATAAATGAGACCCTATAAAAGGTGGACCAGTTAAGTTTCTTTGTGTTTTCATTTCACAACAACACAAACTTCTTAAATGCCTAACTCAAGGAATTTTTCGGCATAAGGTATGGGTAAACTTGTGTATTCAACACAAGCACTCAGTGTGGATCTGTATCAACACAACTGAGTTATTTAATGCCTCAAAGAAATTTTGGGCATAAGGTATATGTCTTGGTAAGGACTGGTCCAAACATGTACAAAGTACAACAAGACACACCTGACACTGACTTGACAGTTCACCTCACTCAAATCTGTATGAGTGGAGAACAACCTCAAATGTCATTCTTCTATAACTGAGTTATAAGAGAATAACTGAGGTGTCAACTACAAAGTAGCAAGCAAAGCTTTAAGTGTCTTGACTTCAACCAATATCTAGAGTCTGCCAAGCTGTTATGACAGGTAGTAGTTGATATTATTCTGTCTTTGACCATGCATAAGACAGTGGTAAGTCCTTCCTGGTTCTTTATTTTAAAAGTGTATTCACTAATAAAACAGAGATCTACAGTGTATAACAGGATAAATTTCTATCTCTGCAGATATGAGTTTATCCCATCACAATTTTATTCCTTATGAAGGCTCGTTTCGCTATTGAAACATTCCTCAACAAATGAGGCAGCAGTACTGCACTATGAGCCAACATAACAAATAAAAAGCCAACATAAATCAGTGACCCAGTCTGAAATCCAAGATGGATGACTGGTCTTGCTGAATCATGCCAGCCCCTATCAGCAACTAAGCTCAAATCTAAACTCCAATTTTTCACTATAACTGGATGTCATTTTTCCAAATTATTGTGAAAAACTGAACTATAATTGCACATTTGAGAAATTAGAAACATCTGGATGACCATTCATCCTGATTTCCGAAATCCCCAATTTTCGCCCACCGGCGGATTTTCGGTCACATTTTCGGTCACTTTTACTGCAATCTGAAGGAAAATTTTCAATAACAAAGGTTAGATATTTCTCAACTGTGCAAATATGTGTAAAATACATCATATAGAATTGTTCTTACCTGCTAAATTCCTCCAAATATGTTGGTTTGTCGCTGCTGTGGGCTAACCCTTCTTCTCCACTCGGGTTTGGCGCTAAATCTGACCACCGGAAGTGACGTCACCTCTCCTGTGTCCAGCAGAATGTTTTCTGTCGCGAAGAAGAACCAGTGAACAACAAATAATGTGACCATTACTCTTATAAGAGCAATATTTTCTCAATCTGGAATACTTGAAGCTCCATCAAGAGCTCGGATAATATTTATAGAAAAGCCTACGTGAAGACAGATCGACCCTTGCCATTGATTGATTGATTAATTTGTTTAACGTCCAGATGTACTTCAAGTACCTCATGGGACATATCTCAAGTTGGCAAGGAGTCAGCCACAAATAGTGGTAGTCTGCCTTGCAGTAGCAGGACAGATATTTAGATGCTGCTTTCCCAATACAGCAGTGACCGCACAATGGATGATTGAATCTGTGACATGAATGACCGCATCTATGAGGTGAGGGAGCAAACCGCTACCGGGGTACGTCCCCTACTATTTTCGAAGGATAGCAAGTGTTCTTTTATTTGCCTGGTAATACCTACCTGGGCTAGTACCATAGTAGGCAGGGCCAGACAAACCACAGCGTTTGATATCTCAGATGTGGTTCACTGATAAGGGATCCCATGTCAGACCACCAGCAAGAAGGCCCAGCAAGAAGGCCCTGCAAGGATGCCAAAACAGTTTACGTGACTGATCACAGCAGTAAGGCACGAGACCCCTCAAGTTTTGTCGCCTTTTACGAATCCGGTATGCCCATTGGTATTATGGAAGGTTCCCGATGAAGTTATTCTACTCCTTCATGCCCCCATCACGAAGGTCCCCACTAACACAGGGAGAGACCGGGTCAGCCTCAAACAGTCTGCAGTTATCTGGGAATATACTAATCTGAACTCAAGTTTCAACATGAATTTAACATGTCAATGCCCGCCACCCACCACATGTTGACACCGACACTACAACTGAGTTGTTATTGACGGCACCATTCACTGGAAGAACTCAATAATTATGAACATGGAAAAGCTGACAAACAGAACCGAAGCAACAGAGACGATATTCCCGCCATTTGATAGAAACACTGTGCCGCCAGGTAATTGCAATTACCCGATCCAACATGGCGGACTCTTAGTCAACCATGTCTAACACAGTTCTGATAATTCTGTAGTAAATACTGTATTTCCATACATGAAAACATGTATGATCATAGTTAGGCTGTGTCTGCTTCCGTAGGCAAGAGATGAACCTCTGGAATTACTGATATCACATAGAAATCAGCCAGAAAAGAAATCTAGGTACTAAGGTAATTGTGGGTGTGGTACTAGGGTAATTGTTCCCAAAGCTACAGGATGGTACTAGGGTAATTGTTCAGAAAAGTATTAGGGTAATTGATCTGAACAGTACTAATAGTACTACTAAGGATAATTGGTATGAAATGTACTAGGATAAGGGAGTGTTGATTTATTAATTACAGGGGGATGGTGGGATTAGCAGTTGGGTTATAAAAAGTATGCCCCTTGTTAGCTGAAAAGCCAGCATGTTACTGTAGTGCAAAGGGGGGGATGATAATTTTTGGCACCTTCAGCAAGGGGGGGGAGTGTGTGCAAAAAATTCAGCACACTCTAGAGGGGGGTGTAAAGAATTTTACCACCTGACCTGTAATCTGGTAATATCACTAAGGGAGTACTCATTTTTAAAGGGGGCGGGGGGGCTAGAGCGGTCAACATTTACTCCCCCCCCAATCCTTGGGGTCAAAAATTGGAATACAATACTCTTTTTTCAGTCAAGATCCCCCTCCCTCAATTATTTGTTTTTTTCCTCCTTCTCAACAGTTATCAGGGAGCTCTGATGAGGATATTTGTGAGCAGGCAAGCAGAAAGGATGGTCCCCGCGGGATTAGTTCCGATTTTAGCCACCAGGGGGCGCCACTATGGCCTAAAATGAAAGAATTAGGCAAAAAATTGTGCTTGGGTACTTTTTTCTGGAGAATTCAATAGGCTTACATAAAACATTCCATTTTTGGCAAAAAGCTTCTTTATTTGGCAGGTAAAAGAAACTTTTTAAAGCCTAAATGGGTGTGCTTGTTGATATGTGTTACCATGGAAACATGATTTTTATTCCAAATAGAGGAAATTAAGACATAAATTGATAGAATGATTTGTGAGGATTGCCATGGTGAAAACAGAACATACCATAAATTCCTGCGTACTACCCGCATCTCGCGTATCACCCGCACCCCCAACTCAGGAGAATCCTATAACCCGTTTTTGGATTTGAAAATGTATATTTTAGTACTGTTCTATACAGATAAAAACCCTCGTATAACCCGCACCCTATATAGGCATGTTTGGTATCAAATGAAAGCTGAGATTGGTGCGCATACAACCTGCGGGTAGTATGCGGGAATTTACGGTAACTATGATTACTAGATTGAATTTTATGACTTAAAGAATGAAAATGTATCATAAATTTCCAATTATCATCAATAATGCTAATTAGATAGGAATATCTTGGAAAATATGAGACAGAGATTGTTCGGATTTTGGAAGGGGTGATGCCCACACATATTCATGAAGCCATTTCTCAAAAACTAGAAATAATATCTTCTGGTGTAATATAGCCTATCACTGGAAAGCTTATGACGTCAATTTCAAAGTTGGCTTTTTCCCTTGCCTGTACACATTTCTATTTTCTTGTATAAGATGTTTTGGTTCTGCAACCTAATATTCTCATTTACCCTAGCACATGGAACAAGGATCTCAATTTTACAATTACCCTAGTACCTGGCATCCATTCCTATAAGTAGTTATATATTTCAACCTGTCCATTTAGAGGTGTTCTTTTTTGCTTTTACATAATATGTACTTCTCAATTAGTATTAATATCATGTATGCATGTCACATAAATGCCCTAATTAGGGAGTGATCATTTTTTAACAACAGGGGGGGGTGGTGGGTTTCCGCGCGAAATTTTTTACCCCCCCCCCGGTCAAGGGGTCAAATTTTTTTACCCCCCCCCCCCTTAGGGTCGAAAAATCGGCTCGCACGCGGGCCCTTTGAAGCATAGTAACGCGCGGGCTTTTTGTCTCAAAACAGGTTAAATTATTTTGCTCCCCCCCCCCCCCGGTCAAGGGGTCCAAATTTTTTTGCCCCCCCCCCCGGTCAAGGGGTCCAAATTGTTTTGCCCCCCCCCCAAAACCCACCACCCCCCCTGTTGATAATGAATGATCACCCCCTTAGCCATCAAGTGATGATACAGGTCAGAGATCCCCTTCACTGAAAGTGCAATTACCCTAGTACCTCCTCTACAATTACCCTAGTACTTGTTGTTTTGGACCAATCGGATCCAATTACCCTAGTACTGTCAATTCTAAATCCACTCCTCACAGCTATTCTACAGCATGTCACTATATAGTTGGAAGTCCCCATGGTAGAGCATGATGCATACTACAAATATACAACTTTACAGCCTCCAAGGCCCCTTATATATAGTGCAGTCAACTCTTTTAGCTCACTATAGAAACACTCACAGTCCGCCATGTTGGATCGGGTAATTGCAATTACCCGATAGGTGTCGGCACAGTGAGAGAGACGCAGGGGAGACGCGACCCATTGATCCTCCAAAGATAGGCCTACTCTACTACTCGTCTAAAGATCCTCTTACCTCCGCGTCCTGACGAAAACTGGCCGGTGGTGAGGGACAGGTGAGGTGAGGTGATGGGGTCTGGTGAGAATTTGTTTTCGGCTGGTCTTTTTCTGAAAATTAAAAAAAAGATTTTGTACAACCTGTCAGGTACCGTCGGGTCCAGTCTCTCCGTGCAGAGTCGTGGTGTCTCTGTTGTAGTCTACAGGACGGGAGTGGTGCTGGGAGAGTGGAGGCGGAGAATGACGTCACCGGAAAGGGATTCCCCACTCCCCTTCAAAACAGAACAAGATGGAAAAAGGGAAAGAAGATCCCGAGTTTTACGCCGTTGTGGCGAATATCCCGGCCGATTATCACTCCGTGGACTTACGGAATTACTTCTCCATGTTCATAGAAGGCGGAGGATTCACGTGTTTTCACTTTAGACACCGCCCCGAGGTAAAACGGGACAAAAACGAAGCCACTCCAAAGCCAGAACACGTCAACAACAAGTCCAGGACTGACAACGTTTTGGCGACTTTGTCAAAATGGGCCCAAGGCCCAGTGACAGTTTCCAAACCCAAGCCGGCCTTGTGGCCAGTTGCTGGGGAGGGCAGGAGACGTGAGAGGGGCACGACGTGTTGTGTCATAAAGCTGAAGCAGCCACGACTTGCTGAGCTGCAGCGGCTGTACCACAGAAAGCACTGGTTGGACAGGGACGGCGACTCGCTGTCCGCGCTCTGCCTCATCCGGCCTGTCAACACGCACACCATGCCGACCAGCCACCGTACGTGCACATTTACTTTGCTCATTTTTAGCACCCGGGGGGGGGGGGGGGCTGATTTAGACCCCTCTTGGGGGGGGGGGGGGGGGACAAATTCCACCTGTTTTGAGCGAAAAAGCCAGCGCTTACTAAGTACTACTACTAGTCTAGAGGCATGACAGGATTTTATAAAAAAAATATTCAGAAAATTTCCAAAGAGATATATGTACACCAAACGATTGGAGTAGTGTGCAAAATAAGTTTTTGTTACAATTTGATATCATTTATATAGTTCAAACAATTGATTAACGAGGCTGCACTGTAGAAAGCCCCAAAATTGCCTGAAGAGTTGCCACTGTCATTAGGTGTTTTTTTTTTATCAATATAATCTGGTCTCCCCAGACCAGAAATCAATATTAATCTGAACTGATACCAAAACTAGAGGTGTTTTAGAAGTTATTAGCAGTTGGAATTTTGTAAAAAAAATATCTGCTGGCTCTCTTTTAGCAGGGGGGCAAAGTCGAAACTCCTTCCAAAACCTTGGGCAGAAATGGCCGTCCGACGGCTACAACACCCGCGACGCCCTCTCGTCAACCCTGCCATGCCTACTTATAATTTTACATAAACGCACATGATTTTCGACCTGCCGGGGCGGGGGGGGGGGGAGGGTCAAACATTTGATAAACCGCGGGATTGAACATTTTAAGAAAAGGGGGTGGGGGGGAGAGAAATGTCGACCCTTTGAGTTGACCGGGAGGGGGCACACTCTAAATTGTTAGGGTCGTCTTTAAAATCCTGGATCTGTTACTGTACCCACTCACAAACTGACATAGCTTGCCGTTACCCCCCCCCCCCCCCCCCCCCCCAGCCAAGCTGCTGTTATATTAAGCCTACCTTCCCAACCTTCATACTGTATTAATGGAATAGGTCACAGTGCGTTTCAATACACTTTATAGGAAAATATGAATCCATTTCTGTACCGGTAGTTTAATTGTTCCCTCATTTTTGGTCATTTCTATTCTAAAATCCATTAAAAAATCCATCATCGATACCGGATATTTGATTAATTAAATACGTTTTAGAAATCATGTATAGTGGAATATGGTTGTTTGATACATGTTTTAGATAACGTGTATTAAAGTTCATTTCTAAAAGATCCCTTCACGTGCCATTGTTCTTTCTGTAACTGAGTATTGACCGTTCCCCTTTGTACATTACAGACGCAGCTAACACGTATAAAACCCGCAGCGAGTGGAGGATGATTCCAGCAGAGCGGGAGGAGTTTACAGCGGCCGACTTAGAACAACTGCCAGAGCTGCATCCCCCAGACATCATGCCGTGCGGTAACGTGGGCACCCCGACCCGCACCTTCCTCCAGTACATCCGCCAGTGTCGCATGCCGCCCGCCCTCATCGCCAAACTAGGGCTCAGCTTCCCACGCACCCGCACCAACAAGATCTACAGCAAGGTGTTTGTTTGTTCAGTTATCTTGTAACAAGATCTACAGCAAGGTTTGGTGTTTGTAATGTTAATTCAGTTATTTATTCTGCGATTAATTCAGCTCATGTTCATATACATTGTATATCACTGATGTTGTTGATGATAAATATATATTCAATATCCGTAGTTTATTTTACATGATAATAGTGAAAGGATATGTCATTCAGCCTTTAGGCATGCTTGACCAGTCCCAAGATGTTTATGGAACTAGCATTATACTTCTTTTACCTTTGTAGGGGCATAATATTACATATTAATCTCATACACGGTATTTCCGGGTAACGTCTGTTTACTCGGCTTCTCCACCTGGAGCTAGTGCACACAGTTCCCGGGAGAGGGCGCAGGTCCTCTTCAGGTGACCGTGTGCCGCTCTCAGGTGGGCGGCCGACCCACCCACCTGGCCACGTGATCTAAGAGCCGGTGTTATATAAGACCCATGTGTTTACCTGGAACGGCAGTCAGTGCAGGCCCGACTGACGAGAGACTTCACATGTCCAACCGTGCGGACAGAGTTGTATGCTAAGAGTTGTATACTGACCGTTTCCTCTATTTATAGAGAAACCTGATTTACCTGTGTGTATTCATTCTACACTGATCGTTCCCTAGTAAAGGAACTGGAGTTATTATTCTTGTGAATAAAGATAGATATATTCTCGCACCTGGAAACTGCCGTGATCGTTGTTCTTTAACCTAGAGTTAATTACGAACCACCACACTGGTGCCGTGACCAGTAGCAGCAAAGGTAGCAGAACAAGCTAGTTGTTCGAGAATATGTTCGGGTTATACTGAACAGGAAGTCCTTGATTGGACAGACAGTCCTTTAGTGGACGGACAATGGCTACCGGTGGTAGCCTGGGCGGCTCTGGCCCAGAGCTGAGTGAAGGGGAGTTGGAATCAACTCGCCTGGAGGTGCCAGGGGTGGACCCTGGAGAGGGCTTGAAGCCAGGACAGAAGAAGAGGAAGTTGCAGGATCTTTCCTGGGTGGAACCCTATGTAGGGGATGAGAAATTCCAGAGGGAATATGACGAGCGTTTGGCTCGGGAAGAGGATGACCTCTACTGGGAAAATGTCCGATTGGACAAGCAGTCAATGGAGGATCAGTATGCTGCATTGACTGACGAATTGACTTCCCTGGTAAAAGAAAGGGACGAGATTCTCTCTGAGAATCAGAGGGTAAAAGGAACTCTGATAGAAGAGAGAGAACGGTTGATAGAGGACAACCGGTATATGAAAAAGAAGGTTGCTCAGGAATCTCATGAATACCAAAAGATTCAGGCAAAGATTGCTGAGAACCAGAAGGAGAATGAACATTCTGAATCTCTTAAGGAGAGGTATGAGAGGGAGTTGAAAAAATACTCTAGAGAATGGTATGCCTTGAAGAAGGGGACAGAGGAGCTCGAGAAGGGCAGAGACCAGTTGGTCAAGGATAATGAATCCACCAGGATACAAATCCTGGAAGAAACGGAAGAGTTAGAAAGGAAACGGAAAGCTGAGGTGGAAGCTGTCTGTTCCCTTGAAGCTAGGAAAACTCTCCTGCGGGGTGAATTGTTAAAGGCAATGGAACAGCAGGGGGAGGAACAACTTCCAGCTGGCAGGCCGGAAACTGTTCCTGATAGTACTCCTACTACTAGTAAGGAGGAAGCATTACCTCAATTCGATCCATTTATTAATGATAATGGATTGAGGAATGTAGAAGACTCTGTGTATAAGAACAGAGAGAAAGATTCAAGGAGAGTGAATGTTACCGGGCGCTCTCTTGGATGGGAATCAGTTAATCATGCCAGAATTGGTCCGGTTAACAGGGAAATGTCTCCAGAGGAGGAAGTGTCTCGACATTATAAAAATAAATTTCGAGATGAAGTGGTGAATCATAGTTATGGCTCATTGAACCCCTTCGCGGGAGATGACCCGGCTCTATATGGGAATCCGGGAGGTTATGATAGCAAGGGTAATTATCGGTATTGCCCAGATGCAACTTATTCGTACCCACCGCCGGCCACGGAAACACACTCGGGAGTCAATAAAGATCCTGAGATTAGGCCGAGGGATAGGATGAATAAGGGGACCCAACCGGGAACAAAGGGAAGGTCAAACCCGGTGCATAAAAACACTAAGGGATTGTCAGGCTATCAAGGCCCACGCTTTGATGAGGGTTCAGAATCTGAATCAGATAAATCATCTGACGATGTACCCAAGAGAAAGGTTCCTTTGAACCGGCGAGTCACAATGACCCCGGCGGAGCACCGATTACATAATCGAGACCCCGCCATAGGTAATTTGGGACTAGATTGCTCTAGCCGAGGTCAAGACGGTACAGACCTACTGGCTTGGAGTAGACGCATGTCGGGTCAATTAGTGCATTCTAATTATGCCGCTAAAAGAACTGCACGTGTGACTAAGCCTTACAGGGGTGTACGACCCTGGAAGGAAGAATATCAATCACTTCTAGATGATTGTAAGTACAATTGCTGGAACAAGGAGGAATCCTTGGGAGCTTTTGTGATATGGTTGAGTGACGGCCCGGGTAAGATAGTGGTTGAAGAATGGAGGGACACTTACGGGCCAGAAGCTACATACGACCAGTTGGAAGTATTAGCTTGTTATACTTTTGGGAAAATGGTGACAGTAGATCACTGGACTCTGTTTCAGAGAAGAACGCAGAAACCGAAGGAATCTGCTAAAATTTTTGGGCTAGAATTGCAGCGATTATTGCGGCAAGCTAGGCCAGAATGGAGTAGGGATGCTGAATATTACATAGAATCCCTATTTGTAAGATTTATTAGTGGATTGAGTGATCCTGAACATGCTAAAGTATGTGGTAGAGCTTGGGAAGCTGGGTCTTCCTTAGCAGATTTGTTCATGGCGATTGATCAACATGACAAAAAGAAGATACTGTTGGCTGGTATGATACCCGCTAATAGGGGACAGCGCGTCTCTGGAATTGAACATTCCTTAGATGGTGACGATTCTTCCGCGGAAGAATCTGAAGGGGAGGAGAGAGTAGACGCCCTGAAATTCAAGGGTCGACAGAAATCGAGCTCTACCCCAGCTTCCGGGAAGCTTCCTAGTAACAAAGGTTATTCGGAAACTACCCGGAAACCCGATACTCGGGAACCTCAGACTGTACCCAGTCAGAAAACCCAGACCCCGGAGATGACCACTCCGGATAAAACAAATGCGTCAGGAAACTCATTAAATACCTTAATGGAGTCCATGATTAAACGCATGAACGAGGTGTTTGATAATCAAACCAGGCGCCGCCCTAGGGTCGATCGTAACACTGTCCAGTGTTACAGATGTCAAGTCAAAGGGCACTTTGCATCTGAATGCAAAGCCGAGAAACCTGTTTTAAGAAGTGAGGTTTCGGGAAATTAGAGGGGGTTACCGGGGATGGCAGGACGGTAACCCCTGAGGAAATATGTCAGATTATCACCGACGTTGGCGGTGAAGATTCATTAACAGTGAATGCGTCCAGCAAGAAGGGAGATGGGACCGTACATCCCGGAAACCATGAGGCTGGGGAGACTGGTACAACAGGCGCCCAGGGGTGCGCGTATGGGAAACCTAGTGCCAGTTTAGAGGAGTCAATAACCAAAGAGTTGGTTAAGGTTGGAGGAACCAGGCTTCCCCCGGGTCATCCTTGTCTGGAACACCTGAAAGGATGTGGATTCGACCTGGGCACTGATAGTGACCTTCACCGGTTTACTAGGAATCCCTCAGTAACTGATGGGAAGAGGTGGTACGTTTCCTGTTCTGTACAAGGAAAGACTGGGGAATTTCTTATGGATACTGGAGCTAGCCACTCCATGGTCTCTAAGAGATTCATCAGCTTATTGCCGAATATGTGTGAGAACCTCACAATGAGGGTAAACGCATGTACGGCCGATGGTACCAGAATGAGGACATTTGGACGGACTTTTCTGATAATCTCTGTGGCCGGGAAAGAATTTGTTTGGGCCCCGACCATAGCTGAGATTGAAGATGATGGTATTCTTGGTTTGGATTTTGCGGCGCTTTTCGGTGCGACTTTGAATCCGAAAAGTGGGAAGTTGAAAATTGAATACCCGTATGATATGACCATACTCTGTAAGTTGAGAGTGATAAGTAGTGTCGCTAGTGTGGCACAGACTGTGAAGATTCCCCCGGGAATGACCTGTGACGTGTTAGTCAGTTCAGGGAGGCTAATCCAGAAAGGATTAGCGGTAATCGAGCCGGATATGGCTGTATTATCCCGGAAGGGATTGGAATCTGCGGATACCCTAGTAGGGAATTCCAGATGGACAGTGACACCCATTTCCAACCCCGGAAACTCCACAGTATATCTTGAGAAAGGCACTGAAGTTGGGAAAGTGATACTTGCGGAGGCAGTCACCGGTAGCCACCAAGACCTGAGGTTAGAAGAAGGAGGGGAAGAGGAATTGCATGAAGAGTTAACTAAGTTGTTAACAGGATCGTCCATAACGGATGAGAATGATCAGGAAGCCCTAAAGGCTATGCTGAAGAGATGCAGGCAAGCTTTTGCGGCCCCAGGGGAACCCCTGGGGAGAACCAATAAGGTATTGCATGAAATTAAAACCGGGGATAACCCCGCTTTTAAGATTCCTTATAGGAGATTACCCCTCAAGAAGAAGATTGTAGCTGAGGAAGAGATAGCGAAAATGCTGAAGGATAATGTTATTGTTCCCAGCATGAGCCCTTGGTCCTCCCCTGTGTGTATGGTAACCAAGAAGGACGGTAGCATACGGTTCTGTATTGATTACCGGAAACTGAATGGGTTGACTAAGAAGAACTCCTATCCTCTTCCTAGGATAGATGAGACGATTGATTCCCTGGGAGGGAATGAATGGTTTTGTACCCTGGATTTACAGTCCGGGTATTGGCAAGTAGGCATGAAGCCTGAAGATATGGAGAAAACCGCGTTTTCTAGCCATATTGGGTTGTTTGAATATAAGGTAATGCCGTTCGGGTTATGTAACGCGCCGGCCACCTTTGAAGCCATGATGGAGACGCTGTTAAGTGATTTATTATGGCGGAAATGTCTAGTTTACCTGGATGACGTAATTGTGTTTGGAAAGACCTTTGCGGATTGTTTAAGTAATTTAGAGGAAGTCTTAAACCGAATCATGTCTAACGGTCTCAAATTGAAACCAAAGAAATGCAATCTGTTTAAGAAGGATATTAACTACCTAGGGCGGATTATTTCCACCGAGGGGGTTAAGGCGGATCCGGAAAAGATCAGGAGTGTAACTGAATGGGAAGTCCCCAGGGGTCCTAAAGATGTGCGATCCTTTCTAGGATTCTGCTCATACTATAGGGATTTCCTGCCGGGGTATTCCCGGGTAGCCTATCCGATCCAGTGTTTGTCACACTGGACACCCGGAAGTAGGAAGGAAGAGTTCCCATGGGGGAGGGAACAGGACACAGCTTTCTTAGCAATAAAAAAGTTGTTTGTAGAGACCCCGGTGTTAAAGTATCCTACCCCGGATGGTCACTTTGTATTGGATACCGATGCTAGCAATGAGAGTATTGGGGCCGCCCTCAGTCAAGTCCAAGGCGGAGTGGAGGTTCCCATTGCCTTTGCTAGTAATACTATGAGTAAGACCCAGCGTAATTATTGTACCACTAAAAGGGAATTGTTGGCGGTGATAGTTTATACTAAAAAGTTCAAACATTTCCTTTGGGGGTCCGATTTTACGCTAAGAACAGATCATTCCTCTTTGAGATGGTTATTGAATTTCAAAGATGCGGAAGGAATGATTGGACGTTGGCTAGCACACCTTTCCGAGTTCGGTTTGGAGCAAAGTCAGATCCAGCATAGAGCTGGGGTAAAGCATGTAAATGCTGATGCACTTTCCCGACGTCCTATCAGGAAGTGCGAAAACACCAACTGTGATGACTGTGGTCAGCATGAAGCTGTCATAGCCGGAGCAAGGATTCCCTTTGAGATCAAGGGAACTGGGGTTCTGGAGTGGTCCATGGGAACCATCCGGAAATTCCAGGAAAAGGATCCTAACCTTAGCCGGTTGTTGGTATTGTTACCTAGGAAGATACGGCCCCCGCGGCCTGAGATTTCCCTGGAGAATCGGGAAATGAGACGACTAATAGCTCAATGGGCAGAGCTAGAGGTCCAGAGCGGAATCATCTACCGGTGGAAGATTAATTCATCCGGTAGGAGAATCCGGCAAGTGGTAATACCTTCCGGTATGAGGAGGGATGTTATGTATTATTGCCATGGACACCTGACCAGTGGGCATTTCGGAAAAAAACGTTCCCTGGAACGTCTGAAAAGGAGATATTACTGGCCAGGGATGAGTAGTGATCTATTAAGATGGGTTGCTACTTGCCCGGATTGTTGTAAAAACAAACCTGGGCCTGGGATGGGTAAAATGCCTTTGTCCCAGGAGCTGTTTGGTGTAAGATTTGCGCGAGTCGCCATAGACATTATCAGTGGGTTTAAAACTACCCCTGATGGTAATACTTGTATGATGGTCGTCACTGACTATTATACTAAGTATACGAGAGTGTTTCCATTAGCGGATCACAAAGCAGCAACCTGTGCAAAAGCTTTTGTTACAGGTTGGGTATTGCATCTTGGGGTTCCCCTAATGATGCATAGTGACCAAGGTCGGGAATTTGAATCTGATCTTTGGCAGGAAATGTGTCACCGACTGGCGATTTGTAAGACGAGAACAAATCCCTATCGACCACAAAGTGATGGAATGGTTGAGAGATTCAATCGTACCTTGATTCAGGTTTTGAAATCCCTGGTGAATGATAGAATGGATGACTGGGATGAGCAGTGTGATTATGTATGCCATGCATATAATAGCACTGTCCATTCTAGTACTTCCTGTTCCCCGAATCTGTTAGTTTTCGGGGAAGATTTAATAATGCCCGCTGATCTGGTATTTGGGGTGGTCGGAATGAACCCGGAAACCCCCTGCCATGTGATGTTTGTGGAGTCATTAAGAGATCAATTCAAATATGCTTATGAATTGGTGAGAACTGAACTGCAGAAGAATGCTACCTGGCAGAAGACCGGCTATGATCTAGGCCTTAAGCCGCGACGATTCAAAGTTGGTGATCAGGTAGTAAGATTACATGAGCCGTTATCGACTCTGAAACTTGCTAGTAATTGGGACGGGCCCTTTGTGGTTACCCGCATAGTAAGTGACAGTACTGTAGTGATACGTTCATTACAAGGAAAGATGTATAAATCTAATGTAGCTCGACTAAGAGAGTGGAAGGGGAGAGATTTGTCCCTGGACTCGTATGAGTTGGAAGTTGATACTTTGATAGAGGAAAGTGAACAGCGGAAATTAGTGAAGGAACCTCCCCGGAAACGCGGAAGGCCGCGGAAGGAGGTCTCCCGGAAACTAATGGTGCAGAAGCCCGTCATCCCAAAAAGATCCGGGAAGAAGGCGGCTAATAAAGTCTCGCTGGCTGAAGGGAAAAGGACCCGGAAGAGTGTGGTTAGGGCTAAATCCACTCTGGAAAAGGCGTGTCCTAGAACCAGGTCTAATGTTATGCCTAAAAACATAAGACGCAGTCCCCGGTTACTAGCCAGGGACGGTATAACCTAAGCCGGTACACAACGAGTGTGGTGTCCTGTAATCTTGTTAAATATTTTAATGTTGTAATCAGTTATGTGTGGAAGTAAGTACGGTCAGAATGATCGTGATAGTCCCCCTGTCAAGGATCCCATGGGTGATGGACGGATAATCCGGTGAATGTGCTTTATTATGCCATTCATATATATTTCATTGATACTCTAGACGAGTTGACAGAGCGTAAGGATTAACACGTGGAATAAGGGTACCTGTTTACAATTAGAACGCGCGGTGACCTGGTTCCAAGGAACTGGGTCACGGGACGCGCGGGGTTGCGCATGCGCGGTGGCGCGCCTTATATAAGGCCCGCGGAGCGGCGGGAATCGCCAGTTGGGGTTGAGAGGCGGTCCAGAGCAGACGTGAGAGCTCGGACACGACCACTGTCGCTGTGGGGAGGTGGACCCCCTTAAATCCATCAATAACACTTTTCTTGAGTGTGACAAACATGTCTTCCGAGACAGATCACCAACAGGTGGACCCTCTTCAAGAGGGCGACTCCGCTAGCGGAGGAAATGTGGTTGTTAATCAACCTGACCTCGTGGACCAGGGATCTCTGGATTTCCTGGAACAAGGGGAGATAATGGACGTCGACGTTGACTCTCAGTCACCGCTTCGCCCCGCTAATGTCGCCGCCAATTACTTGGAAGGTCTAGACATTGAGGCCATCAGCCCTGCTGACGGTCGCGCTGATACCGGTGACGCTGAGTATCAGGATCAGGGACTATTGTACCATGGGAAACCGCCGGCGGACGTTGAAAAACCCCGCCCGGCCGTACCAACCCTGGGAGGCTTCATGTCCAATTACGACGGACGTGAAGTAGAACTGCACGAGGACGTGCTGAGGCTCACGGCGGAGGGAGCTCCCCGCCGGATTGACTCACTCACGAGTCAGGCCATATTGCTCTTCCTGTTAGTGGAGGAGCAGGAGGAGATGCCCCCGGACTGGTTTGTGTACTGGGAGGCACTCCAGAAAGGACTGCGCGTATGCTACTGCTTACGACGAGCTGTCTTCGATTTACACATCGCGGACATCGACAGGTTAATGCCCGCACTCCCAATTCTGTCTTTGGACCCGAATTGTGGAGTTGCCGGGATGTTGTTGACTGGTGTCAACAGATACCGGGCGCGAATCGGGAAACTCCGAGAGCCTAAAACCCGGAAGGAGTACGAGATTGCTGCCGCTAATACGCAGGGAATAGTCTCGTATGTCCTGGATGTAGCCACTATTGAGGACTACATGGATTCTCACCACGTCAAACGAGATATTGCCATATCTTGTTTGGTTGATGAGGCGGTTCGTACGGTACGAACCAGATCTTCCAGTGCGGAGGAGAAGGCGCGAGTAAAAGCGCTGAAAGCCACACCTAGGGGGCGCGGCAGTAAAGGTGAGAGGGGCGCCTCAAACCGGTCAAGCTCGGCTGACAGCAACCAGTCTGACGAGTTTGTCCAGGAGAGAGGACGTCAGGCTCGCCGGAACGAGAAGGCAAGATTAGCTAACTTGCCGGACTCTGTACTAGCAGAGGGATTACCGGAACAACCTTCCGGAGGACAGCCCGTTATTCCCAGGGCTGAGGAGGTAACGGATGAGGCGATGGATATAAACGAAGCCGATACTCCGGAACCCTCCAACACCACCACCACCACCACCCCGGCCCTTGTGGCAGACATGACCGCCGCCGCGGGAGCAGCGGCCGCCGTGGCGGCTGCGCTGGTATTCAATCCAGCACGTCTCAGCCCTCTCCGTAGTCCGGCTCAGTCGGACCCGGAAGAGGGAGAGGTTCCGGCTAACGCTGAGGAACCAGGAAATGCCCCAGAAGACCCCATCCCGCCTAATGACGTGATGAGGCGAGTCTGGCAGAACGCTAACAATAAGTTCCGCGTGTTTATTCCCAATTCATGGGAACAGTGTCCGATTGGTCCCACCAATTTCGGATGTCCACCTGAGACCAACTGTAAAGGTCAAAGTGATGATGAGGATTGGATCCGGAATACCCCCCGGGACCGTCCTCCGTCTGCTTTTTATCAGCAGTGGCTAGATCAACTCAGGATCCTGCCAGACACTTACTACAGTAAGGAGCAGAAGGAAAAACTTCTTTTTGCGGTTAACCGCTGGTACAGTCAGCGGGAAAGGAATTGGTGCCCATTCGCTACATGTGTAAACACGATTGGCACAGACAGAACCATCTTTGTAACAAAGCAACGGTTTCTGCGACACCTCTGTGAGAACCACATGCACCACTGTGTGGTGTATCACTGTGATATCACAGTAGGTAGGGAATCCCAACTATGTAACGGGTGTTTAGAACCCCGTAGAGGTGAGCTTATGCGCCACATGAAGGATTGCCATAACATGGGAATCAGTGTAGCTCGCAATCGTGTGAATGCGCTACATGACGCCGTTTGTGAACAGTATAAGTCACTCACGGAGGAACAAAAGGCTAAGATCCGGCCGGCAACTCCCTTCTACTGCGAAGTCGCAGATGGGAAGTTCAAAGCCCGGATTGCCAGAGTGGACGGACGACATAAGTTCGCCATGAATGACGAGGAGTATACGGTGTTATGCACTACCCGTACTTCCCGCAGAGGTGGCGGTAGTTTCCGTCAGCCGGAAACCCGGGGTAGTTCCCGGGGGAAGAGCCGGTCCGCCCGCGACCGCTCTCGATCTCCTGCGGTCTCACCAGGACCAAAACGGAGACATGCCGGATCCAACTTAGAGGATCTCGATAATTCCTACTATGGGAATTATCATGCCCCGGAAGGTCGCGACTATTATCGCGAGTATCCAGACCCGCTGTTTACAGACCGGAAAGATCGGAAACGTGATTCCGGTGGTCAAGCAGCGGCGACTAACATGGATTACCGTTCCAGACGTCTGAGCAGTTCAGACAGTGCCACCAGTCAACCTGACCATGGCGGTGCCCGGCCTAAAGAACCGGCTACCAGAACAAAGGCTTCCCTGCCTTTGACGTACCATCTGGGGACCACTACAAAGCTAACCCCCAGGGACGTCCGGTCGCCCACTACCCCAACTCGGGACATGCAGGGCTTGACCGTGAAAACAGAACCAAAATCACTAATCTCAGTGGTGACGCCTCGGGGCATAACTGTCCCGAAGGCTGCAGCGGTTGCGAAAGCGCCGCAAGTGGATGTTAAACCCGTGATTCCTGTAACCCAGGATCCGGTTGTCATCCAGCCAGTCGCGGGCACCTCCCGCACTGAAACTACCGGTGGCGTAAAATTAAAATACGTCCCGATAGTCAACTACTTCTCTAGGGAAGAGAAGGCGAGCTGCGAAGTGGGACAAAGGATCGTAACAGAATTCCAGGAGTCCCAACGCGAGCTGGCGGTGGAATATAACACCAAGATGTTAGGCCTGTTCACGCATGGCCTAAAGATTGCCCATCGGGAGGAGAAAGCATTAGTCGCTGTTGGCAATGCTGATTACTTGGCTAAAAAGTCAAGGGAAGCTGCTTCCGGCCAAAAGACCGCTGAAGCCGCCGCAGGGTTCGTTCAGCAAGAGAACGAGAAGTTAACCAAACGGTTACAAGACATGAACGTAAAGTTTTACGGGGTGTTTGGCGTGACTATCGATACCTGGGATGGCACAGCTGAGCACGCGCTTGCTTTAATGAGAGCAAGAGAGGAACCTTTAGGTTAAAAAGACTAAAAGAAGGTTCTGAGTCTATTTCTAATTTTTTTAGGAATAGAGGAGGGAACTATAATAGTTTCCGGATAGATTAATTGTTGTTTCATTTAATCTGACGTCATAAATTGTTTATGACGGGGTTTCCCTTTTGAGGGGAAGGGCATCTTTTTAGATGCATATGGATCAACGCGGGGGGGACCTTCCGTGGAAGCTCTGGACTTACCTAACTACTCAACTCTCAACTATAGCCTACCGATGGGGAATCAGGACTCCACCGGGAAGCTACCAACCTAACGTCCCTGAAACTAACTTTTGGGATACGTTACCGTGATGTGTTCCTGATACTATTATGCTGAGTTATAAACTGTTCCCGTCCAAAGGATTACGTGTCAAACAGACAATGCTCGTGGTTCCAGTTCTACTTATCTATTTCATGAACATTCCTGGAGCTAGGATTACGTGTTAAACGGACAGTACTCGTGGTTTCCAGCCGGATTATAGTTATATATGTCATGAACTTTACTGGAGCGAGGACGGGATACTTATCGAGCTGTATACATATGAACTTACCTTCGGGTGATATTTATCCAAGAAACAGTATTAAGAAGAGGAGAGCACCTCACTCATTCGTCTATTAGAAGCGGAGAGCACCTTGACCACAACTAGATCACCAGTAAGCTATATTTAATTGTGAGGGTTTCCGGGTACACTGCCAGGTTACTCATTAAAACGTTTTTAATATATATAATATATCATTATTATGTGATACATATCACCTCAGGTGTTCCAGTAAGGTATTCTCATATTTGCCTTATGAATCGGGTTTCATAATATGCTACATATGAAGATCGTAGGATCTGATAAGCTAGGAAACGTGGCTACCCGTAATGTTATATGAAGTCGTTAAGGCTATGTGTATATACTATATATACCGCCAGGTATTGTCGTGTGTGTTGACTCTGTTGTATGTTGCGAGAGATATTAATACTCCGGTTATATAATCGGATTACCCGGCTTAGAACAAAGGCTGTGGTTACTGTTACCCATTGTGTGAATGTTTTCATTAAATCACAAATCAATGTAAGACGCTGGTGGTTGTGAGTCCTTATCAGGACTGGTTTTTAATAACTTTTCTGTTCAACTTAAATATATACACACCCCAGGCGCATTTTTTTTAATAACCGAGTAAAGAAACTTCATAAGGAAGTCATATCGAAATGTGTCAAGCCGTTCGATTGTATGTATGATATTATATTCACTTGTCATAAAACATACCTAAATCATCTATTATGGTTGCTATTACAGTGTAATGCCATATTTATATTGAGTTTTATGATCTCGCTTGTGTAGTGTGTCGTGTTAATATGTTACGCCCCTAGTTACTGTATAGACAATAACTATAAAGTCGTTGTTCTAAAAGGTTTTCTATATACTAGGAATACCGTATATATATTCATTACCACCTAGTTTTGTCTAGGGGGGGTAGTGTAGGGGCATAATATTACATATTAATCTCATACACGGTATTTCCGGGTAACGTCTGTTTACTCGGCTTCTCCACCTGGAGCTAGTGCACACAGTTCCCGGGAGAGGGCGCAGGTCCTCTTCAGGTGACCGTGTGCCGCTCTCAGGTGGGCGGCCGACCCACCCACCTGGCCACGTGATCTAAGAGCCGGTGTTATATAAGACCCATGTGTTTACCTGGAACGGCAGTCAGTGCAGGCCCGACTGACGAGAGACTTCACATGTCCAACCGTGCGGACAGAGTTGTATGCTAAGAGTTGTATACTGACCGTTTCCTCTATTTATAGAGAAACCTGATTTACCTGTGTGTATTCATTCTACACTGATCGTTCCCTAGTAAAGGAACTGGAGTTATTATTCTTGTGAATAAAGATAGATATATTCTCGCACCTGGAAACTGCCGTGATCGTTGTTCTTTAACCTAGAGTTAATTACGAACCACCACACCTTGTTACCTTCATAAAATACTAAAGAAAAAATGAAAAGCGGTGTGTGCACATATAGAAGCCCACCTCACCTTTAAGACGACCCCCTTGTATATGAAAAAAACTTTACAATGGTTTCCTCTTTAATCCTATATAAGAAAACCCCACCTTTTAGACGACCCTCTAGTTGGGAAAAATAAATCACAAAATCAGGCCGTCTTAAAGGCGGGGTTTTACGGTAATTGTAATTGATGATGGTACCGGTATTCCAATTTTGTGGATAAGATGTTAGTATCCACATAGAGAGCAAAAATACGAGAAATAATACAAAATTGTTTATTACCAGGTGCACTATGACTACGGAGGGCCGGTCGAGGACTGCCCCGAGCCGGACGAGGTTCTGGTGACGGCCGGAGACGGGCGGGAGCTGGTCACGGAGGGGGAGAACAGGCTACACCGCCCGACACATGGCCCGACACACGACCCGACACACGGCCTGAGTAGTAGCGGGAACAGTCAGAGTCTACATGTACCGGGCAGGGGTTCTGTGAGCAACCAGCCCGCTAGTGCTATAGTAACAAACAAGCCGGCTAGTGCTATAGTAACAAACAAGCCGGCTAGTAACACTAGTAGTGGTTGTGACGTCAGGACTGAGCCGGGGGGTTCTACTGAGGGGAAGGGCTCTCCAGGGAAGGCAGGGAAACGAAAGAGGAAACAGCCCAAGGTTAAGCCTGCCTCTGACTCTGAAGGGGAAGACTTCGAGGAACCACGCCAATCGGATTCAGTAAGTAGATATAATGTGTGTAAACGTCTAACATAATGTAGTTCTTTCTTTGTACCGGTATGTACTTTTTCTAACTGGCAAGTCCCAAAGTCACTGTTTCCCTCTCAGACGTGGCTCATACTTCCAGATTTGAGAAGGATGGGTGCTGGGTTCTACAGAGGGACTGGTATCCGGTAGAAATAACATGTAGTAGGCCCATGTCGTCACATAGAAAGCTACACTATTACACTCCCATTTCTCTCAGTGATGACTGGGGACGGTTTGTATAAAGGCATACCTGGGTTCAGTTATCTGGAGAAGTTATGGGACTAAATGTCGAAGTTAAAAACATTTTTTGTCAGTTTAATGTCAGTTAAAACTGTGACTGAAAAAAGTGGGAACCCTGTGTAACTTATAAGTTTAAGATTCTATGGTTTTAATTTTCGACTTTACATCTGTGTAGCAATCTACTAGAATATTAAACTCATTTCTCTCATACTTCCCAAACCAGTGATCAGGGGCGGATCCAGAACGGGTGGTCTAGGCGGGGGGGGGGGGGGGGGGGCACAGACAGGGTTCTGGACTACATTTCCTATAGCTAAGAGTCATACCAAGGGCGTTGTTGTTAATGTTGTTGCAGGACAGCGATGACTGCGAGGATTACGAGCGTCACGAGGCGCTTCACTCTGACGTCACGCACCACGTGGAGCGGAACAAGGAGCGACTGTTTGAGAGCGAGATCGAGCTCAAGTGGGAGAAAGGTGGCAGCGGGCTGGTCTTCTACACCGACGCACAGTACTGGGACCAGCAGAAGGGTGGTAAGTTACAGGGGGGGGGGGGGGGTCTTCTACACCCACACACAGTACTGGGACCAGCAGAAGGGTGGTAAGTTACAGGGGGGGGGGGGTCTTCTACACCACACACAGTACTGGGACCAGCAGAAGGGCGGTAAGTTACAGGGGGGGGGGGGTCTTCTACACCCACACACAGTACTGGGACCAGCAGAAGGGTGGTAAGTTACAGGGGGGGGGGGGGGGTCTTCTACACCACACACAGTACTGGGACCAGCAGAAGGGCGGTAAGTTACAGGGGGGGGGGGGGTCTTCTACACCGACGCACAGTACTGGGACCAGCAGAAGGGTGGTAAGTTACAGGGGGGGGGGGGGGGTCTTCTACACCCACACACAGTACTGGGACCAGCAGAAGGGCGGTAAGTTACAGGGGGGGGGGGGTCTTCTACACCACACACAGTACTGGGACCAGCAGAAGGGCGGTAAGTTACAGGGGGGGGGGGGTCTTCTACACCACACACAGTACTGGGACCAGCAGAAGGGCGGTAAGTTACAGGGGGGGGGGGGTCTTCTACACCACACACAGTACTGGGACCAGCAGAAGGGCGGTAAGTTACAGGGGGGGGGGGTCTTCTACACCAACGCACAGTACTGGGACCAGCAGAAGGGTGGTAAGTTACAGGGGGGGGGGGGTCTTCTACACCGACACACAGTACTGGGACCAGCAGAAAGGCGGTAAGTTACAGGGGGGGGGGGTCTTCTACACCCACACACAGTACTGGGACCAGCAGAAGGGCGGTAAGTTATAGGGGGGGGGGTCTTCTACACCCACACACAGTACTGGGACCAGCAGAAGGGCGGTAAGTTACAGGGGGGGGGGGTCTTCTACACCGACGCACAGTACTGGGACCAGCAGAAGGGCGGTAAGTTACAGGGGGGGGGGGTCTTCTACACCACACACAGTACTGGGACCAGCAGAAGGGGGTAAGTTACAGGGGGGGGGTCTTCTACACCCACACACAGTACTGGGACCAGCAGAAGGGCGGTAAGTTACAGGGGGGGGGGTCTTCTACACCACACACAGTACTGGGACCAGCAGAAGGGTGGTAAGTTACAGGGGGGGGTCTTCTACACCACACACAGTACTGGGACCAGCAGAAGGGCGGTAAGTTACAGGGGGGTCTTCTACACCCACACACAGTACTGGGACCAGCAGAAGGGTGGTAAGTTACAGGGGGGGTCTTCTACACCCACACACAGTACTGGGACCAGCAGAAGGGTGGTAAGTTACAGGGGGGGTCTTCTACACCCACACACAGTACTGGGACCAGCAGAAGGGCGGTAAGTTACAGGGGGGGGGTCTTCTACACCACACACAGTACTGGGACCAGCAGAAGGGCGGTAAGTTACAGGGGGGTCTTCTACACCCACACACAGTACTGGGACCAGCAGAAGGGTGGTAAGTTACAGGGGGGGTCTTCTACACCACACACAGTACTGGGACCAGCAGAAGGGCGGTAAGTTACAGGGGGGGGTCTTCTACACCACACACAGTACTGGGACCAGCAGAAGGGCGGTAAGTTACAGGGGGGGGGGGGGTCTTCTACACCACACACAGTACTGGGACCAGCAGAAGGGTGGTAAGTTACAGGGGGGGGGGGGTCTTCTACACCCACACACAGTACTGGGACCAGCAGAAGGGCGGTAAGTTACAGGGGGGGGGGGGGTCTTCTACACCCACACACAGTGCTGGGACCAGCAGAAGGGTGGTAAGTTACAGGGGGGGGGTCTTCTACACCACACACAGTACTGGGACCAGCAGAAGGGCGGTAAGTTACAGGGGGGGGGGGGGTCTTCTACACCCACACACAGTACTGGGACCAGCAGAAGGGCGGTAAGTTACAGGGGGGGGGGGGGTCTTCTACACCCACACACAGTGCTGGGACCAGCAGAAGGGTGGTAAGTTACAGGGGGGGGTCTTCTACACCACACACAGTACTGGGACCAGCAGAAGGGCGGTAAGTTACAGGGGGGGGGGGGGGTCTTCTACACCCACACACAGTGCTGGGACCAGCAGAAGGGCGGTAAGTTACAGGGGGGGGGTCTTCTTCACCCACACACAGTACTGGGACCAGCAGAAGGGCGGTAAGTTAAAGGGGGGGGGGTCTTCTACACCCACACACAGTACTGGGACCAGCAGAAGGGCGGTAAGTTACAGGGGGGGGTCTTCTACACCCACACACAGTACTGGGACCAGCAGAAGGGCGGTAAGTTACAGGGGGGGGTCTTCTACACCACACACAGTACTGGGACCAGCAGAAGGGCGGTAAGTTACAGGGGGGGGGGGGTCTTCTACACCCACACACAGTACTGGGACCAGCAGAAGGGCGGTAAGTTACAGGGGGGGGTGTCTTCTACACCACACACAGTACTGGGACCAGCAGAAGGGTGGTAAGTTACAGGGGGGAAGAAAAAAGTGTTTTTGTAGTTCGACTTACCGTAATATCCCACCTTTAAGACGACCCTGCCTTTAAGACGGCCCCCCAACTTTGGAAAAAAGAAATCCGTCTTGTGCAAAAAAAAAAAGACATTTTGGAAAAATACCACCTTTAAACCGACCCCCCACTTTGAGATTTTTAGGGGGGTCGAGACCCCTTCCCAGACCCCCATTCTACCAACATTTTCTCGCTGAAAACTGAAACTGACGACCTCTATAAACAACTAGTGGTAGGAAGAAATAACTTTCTCCTCTAGCTGTGAAATCATCAGTTTTTTATAGGTACCAACTTCCCAACTTTAAAAAGATCTGAATCCAGAAAACCCCACTTTTAAGATGACCCCTCAACTTTTGAAAAAAAAAAAGCTGTCTTGAAGCCGGGGTTTTACGGTACCTTATGTTTTTGGGGCAGTAACTGCCATGACACATTCAGTTAGTGTTGGACATGTGCTTGTAACTTGTAGTACAGAATTTGCCTCGGGTTATCTTCAAACTAAATAGGGATGATCTTCCTGTAAAACTTTGATCAAAACTTGCTGCATTTTGTCAACCAAAGAGTGGCATCTCTGGTCTCCACGACCTTCCCTGTGTTTTATCTAAACTCCAGGTGGTGGTGTGTCCTGGGGACTTGAACCCTTTAAGGAAGTGCTCATTTTTTAACAACAGGGGGGGGGGTGGTGGATTTGGGGGGGGGGGGGTAAAAAATTTGGACCCCTTGACCGGGGGGGGGGGGGTAAAAAATTTACACCCCTCTTGGGGGGGGGGTGAAAAAATTCCAACCTGTTTTGAGGGAAAAAGCCCGCGCGTTACTATGCTACAAAGGGGCGCGAACGCGCGCAATTTTCGGCCTGCCGGGGGGGGGGGAAATTTCGACCCCTCTAGCGGGGGGGGGGGTGAAAAAATTTCGCGCGCTCCGCGCGAAACCTCACCGCCCCCCCCCCTGTTGTTAAAAAATGAGCACTCCCTAAAGTGGGTATATCCGATTTTTCTTCAAATTTTTAATTTTACTCAAATGTGTTCCCAACACTGCAAAATTATGATATTTTGAGACTGGGGTCAATTAAGTGTCATCTATGGGTGTTATTAGGTAACAAAGGTGTCCAATGTCCCCCAACCATGGGCTTTTCTAGTGTATTTTCAATGGGGGGATTAAAAGTGTGCACGCTTTTATTCCAAAATGACCATACTATTGGGAAATAAAATCGAATTTGAGCAAAATCGGGGGGAATTAGGGGGAATGGAACTGGTAGCAAGTCAAATATATTATTTGTGAACATTCTGACTCATTTTTAGAGAAATCCATTTTTTACTAACTTTAAGGACGGAGGTCACTAACAGATACCATTTGTTGTCATGATGCACCAATGCCACCCTGGCGAGTAACTCGCTGATGCTACATTGGTGCATCATGCAGATCCTTGGGGAGTGTCTCAACACCGTAGGGTCGGCATGATGCTTGAATGCAGCACTGGCGAGGTACTTGCCAGGGCTCAACATGCATCATGACGACAAAGGGCATGATGCATTAAAGCATCATACCATCGTTGAAGGGGTTAAGGAGCCCTATGTCTGTGTTGGTGACGTTGACGTTCCGGTATGTCAGGGATTCACGTTGACGTACCGGTATGTCAGGGATTCACGTTGACGTACCGGTATGTCAGGGATTCACGTTGACGTACCGGTATGTCAGGGATTCACGTTGACGTACCGGTATGTCAGGGATTTAGCAGACGTTGACGTACCGGTACGTCAGTCATTCAGCTTATAGACGTTGACGTACCGGTACGTCAGGGATTCACGTTGACGTACCGGTATGTCAGGGATTCAGCTCATACTGTAGCTCCCTTGACGGATCCAGGTCTTTCTGCTTTCTTGTTGAGGGGTCACGTAGATGTCATGGACTGCCATGTACCTCCCCTTCCTGGTTTCCTAAGGGAGTGGTCATTTTTTAACAACAGGGGGGGGGTCGGTGGATTTTCACGAGAGCGGGTTGAAATTTTTTTGGTCCCCCCCACGGGAGGGGTCGAAATATTTTTGGTCCACCCCTCAGGCCGGCTGAAATTGAGCGCGGCCGACCCCTTTGAGCTATAGTAACACACGGGCTTTTCACTAAAAAGGGGTGCAATTTTTTTTGTCCCCCCCCTTCAAGGGGTCCAAATTTTTTTGGTCCCCCCCCCTTCAAGGGGTCCAAATTTTTTTGGTCCCCCCCCCCCAAATCCACCAACCCCCCCCCCCCCGTTGTTAAAAAATGAGCACTCCCTAAGTGTGCCTGTGGTTGTGTGTACTGTGATGTGTGTTGTGTGTGTGTCTAAGGCCACTTGAAATTAATTGTCAGCTTTACGGGTACTTTTAGGAAAAAATAGGGGCGGGAGGGCAGCTTTTTATTTTATCTGCTATGAGGGCGGCTCTTTTTTTATGGGATATTTTGATGTGTTAATTCATGTACCGGTATAATCTTCAATATAACTATAAGGAATGGTCAGGATGGTAGCTAACCACCTAGGGTGACGACAGGGAGTAAAATACTTTTTAAAATTAGGCCTTATACCAATTAATTGTCGAGATATGATTATTTCTGTACATTTTGTGTCAGCATCTTTATGAATGCGGGAATATTCCTCTTTTTTTTTAATGAAAATTAAAAAAATAAAAAGCATCCATGCGGCCCCTTTTACTCGATGTGGGTGGTGTCTGTAAAGCTGATAATTTTTCTTTTTATGTGGCCTAACCTTGGTTGTGTTACAGACTTTGATGTACCTTGTGTTACAGACTGTCTGGGTGTGTGTGTGTGTGTGTGTGGTGTGTGTGTGTGTGTGTGGTGTGGTGTGTGTGTGTGGTGTGTGTGTGTGTGTGTGGTGTGGTGTGTGTGTGTGGTGTGTGTGTGTGGTTATATGTGTGTGGGTGTGGGTGTGTGTGTGGTTGTGGGTGTATGTGTGTGTGTGTGTGTGTGTGCGTGTGGGTGGTGTGGTGTGTGTGTGTGTGTGTGTGTGTGGTGTGTGTGTGTGTGTGTGGTGTGGTGTGTGTGTGTGGTGTGTGTGTGTGTGTGTGGTTATATGTGTGTGGGTGTGTGTGTGTGTGTGGTTATATGTGTGTGGGTGTGGGTGTGGGTGTAGTGTGTGTGTGTGTGGTTGTGTAGCAGACTTTGACTAGATGTACCTTGTATTACAGACTGTGTGTGTGTGTGTGTGGTTGTATGTATGTGTGTGTGTGGGTGTGTGTCTGTGTGGTTGTGTAGCAGACTCTGACTGTGTACCTTGTGTTACAGACTGTCTGTGTGTGTGTGTGTGTGTGTGGTGTGTGTGTGTGTGTGTGGTTGTGTAGCAGACTCTGACTGTGTGGCTGTGGTTGTATGTGTGTGTGTGTGGGTGTGGGGTATGTGTGGGTGTGGGTGTGTGTATGTGTGTGTGTGTGTGTGTGTGGGGTATGTGTGTGTGTGTGTGGTTGTGTAGCAGACTCTGACTGTGTACCTTGTGTTACAGACTTTGACGAGCGTACAGCCGACGACTGGGACGTGGATATGGAGGTGTACACAGACTGTGTGTGGGTGTGGGTGTGTGGGTGTGGTTGTATGTGTGGGTGTGTGTGTGGTTGTGTAGCAGACTCTGACTGTGTACCTTGTGTTACAGACTTTGACGAGCGTACAGCCGACGACTGGGACGTGGATATGGAGGTGTACACAGACTGTGTGTGGGTGTGGGTGTGTGGGTGTGGTTGTATGTGTGGGTGTATGTGTGGTTGTGTAGCAGACTCTGACTGTGTACCTTGTATTACAGACTTTGACGAGCGTACAGCCGACGACTGGGACGTGGATATGGAGGTGTACACAGACCCGCGGGCGGGGGACAAGGACGCACGTGACTTCATCCTGATGCGGCAGGAGACGAGACGCCGGGCCGGGAAGGAGGCTACCGACATGTGGACGGCAGGGGTCGGCCGGTTTGAGAAACACACCAAGGTTAGTGCTTCGTATTTTTTAAACTTACAACTTGTCAAACTAAGAGTGATCAAACTTTGGTCCACAACTTTTCAATCTTAAAAATCCGTTGACAATTTTTTTTTTTTAACACGAAAATTTAATTTTCCCTTGCTCGCATCTTTTGGAAAGTGATCTATTCTTTGAGAATAAAGATTAATTCATTAAATTTAGCATTGAATAAATTTTAGGACGTTGTTCAATGTTCTTCCTCTTTAAAATGAATGCCTTTACTGTATGTGAATTAATAAGTTTTAAGATAATTTTTCATGTCATTATGTGTGATGTAGCTTTGGATATTTTGGTCTAAATATCTGACTCGAGTTGAAGATGGTCTTTTTTTTCATTCTCGAATACGTGTTCAGTGGCGGATTTAGAGGGAGGCGCACGCCTCCTCCTTTTTGCCTGTAGTTTAGAGTTTAATTGTCTTTTTTAAACCCCAATTTTGGCCGAAAATATAGGAGTGCGCCCCTCCTTTTGCCTATAGAAGGGGGCGCGCCCCCTCCTTTTGCCTAGAGAAGGGGGCGCGCCCCCTCCTTTTGCCTAGAGAAGGGGGCGCGCCCCCTCCTTTTGCCTAGAGAAGGGGGCGCGCCCCCTCCTTTTGCCTAGAGAAGGGGGCGCGCCCCCTCCTTTTGCCTAGAGAAGGGGGCGCGCCCCCTCCTTTTGCCTAGAGAAGGGGGCGCGCCCCCTCCTTTTGCCTAGAGAAGGGGGCGCGCCCCCTCCTTTTGCCTAGAGAAGGGGGCGCGCCCCCTCCTTTTGCCTAGAGAAGGGGGCGCGCCCCCTCCTTTTGCCTAGAGAAGGGGGCGCGCCCCCTCCTTTTGCCTAGAGAAGGGGGCGCGCCCCCTCCTTTTGCCTAGAGAAGGGGGCGTGCCCCCTCCTTTTCCAAATCCTGGATCCGCCACTGGTGTTGGTGTGAGCTGTATCCTCTGTGTACCTGTACCACTGTGTGTGTGTGTGTGTTTGTGTGTGTGTACTACATGTACTACATGTTACATTGTGTGTGACTGCAGGGTGTGGGGCAGCGTGTCATGGAGCGGCAGGGCTGGGTGTGTTATGTACCACTATATGTTATTGTACCTCTATATACAGGGTGTGGGGCAGCGTGTCATGGAGCGGCAGGGCTGGGTGTGTTATGTACCACTATATGTTATTGTACCTCTATATACAGGGTGTGGGGCGGCGTGTCATGGAGCGGCAGGGCTGGGTGTGTTATGTACCACTATATGTTATTGTACCTCTATATACAGGGTGTGGGGCGGCGTGTCATGGAGCGGCAGGGTTGGGTGTGTTATGTACCACTACCGTAAAACCTCACGTATAAGCCTAACTCGCGTATAAGCCGCACCCCGAGTTTGGTGCGATCCTATTAGCCGCAGAGGCCATCTGAAAATTGTTAATTTGGTACTGTAGTATACTTATAAAAACTCTCGTATAAGCCGCACCCTCTATAGGCATGTTTGGTATCAAAAGAAAGCTGAGTCTGATTCGCGTACAAGCCGCGGCTTATACGCGAGGTTTTACGGTATATGTTATTGTACCTCTATATACAGGGTGTGGGGCAGCGTGTCATGGAGCGGCAGGGCTGGGTGTGTTATGTACCACTATATGTTATTGTACCTCTATATACAGGGTGTGGGGCAGCGTGTCATGGAGCGGCAGGGCTGGGTGTGTTATGTACCACTATATGTTATTGTACCTCTATATACAGGGTGTGGGGCGGCGTGTCATGGAGCGGCAGGGCTGGGTGTGTTATGTACCACTATATGTTATTGTACCTCTATATACAGGGCGTGGGGCGGCGTGTCATGGAGCGGCAGGGCTGGGTGTGTTATGTACCACTATATGTTATTGTACCTCTATATACAGGGTGTGGGGCGGCGTGTCATGGAGCGGCAGGGTTGGGTGTGTTATGTACCACTATATGTTATTGTACCTCTATATACAGGGTGTGGGGCAGCGTGTCATGGAGCGGCAGGGTTGGGTGTGTTATGTACCACTATATGTTATTGTACCTCTATATACAGGGTGTGGGGCAGCGTGTCATGGAGCGGCAGGGTTGGGTGTGTTATGTACCACTATATGTTATTGTACCTCTATATACAGGGTGTGGGGCAGCGTGTCATGGAGCGGCAGGGTTGGGTGTGTTATGTACCACTATATGTTATTGTACCTCTATATACAGGGTGTGGGGCAGCGTGTCATGGAGCGGCAGGGTTGGGTGTGTTATGTACCACTATATGTTATTGTACCTCTATATACAGGGTGTGGGGCAGCGTGTCATGGAGCGGCAGGGTTGGGTGTGTTATGTACCACTATATGTTATTGTACCTCTATATACAGGGTGTGGGGCAGCGTGTCATGGAGCGGCAGGGCTGGGTGTGTTATGTACCACTATATGTTATTGTACCTCTATATACAGGGTGTGGGGCGGCGTGTCATGGAGCGGCATGGTTGGGTGTGTTATGTACCACTATATGTTATTGTACCTCTATATACAGGGTGTGGGGCGGCGTGTCATGGAGCGGCAGGGTTGGGTGTGTTATGTACCACTATATGTTATTGTACCTCTATATACAGGGTGTGGGGCGGCGTGTCATGGAGCGGCAGGGTTGGGTGTGTTATGTACCACTATATGTTATTGTACCTCTATATACAGGGTGTGGGGCGGCGTGTCATGGAGCGGCAGGGTTGGGTGTGTTATGTACCACTATATGTTATTGTACCTCTATATACAGGGCGTGGGGCGGCGTGTCATGGAGCGGCAGGGCTGGGTGTGTTATGTACCACTATATGTTATTGTACCTCTATATATAGGGTGTGGGGCGGCGTGTCATGGAGCGGCAGGGCTGGGTGTGTTATGTACCACTATATGTTATTGTACCTCTATATACAGGGTGTGGGGCGGCGTGTCATGGAGCGGCAGGGTTGGGTGTGTTATGTACCACTATATGTTATTGTACCTCTATATACAGGGTGTGGGGCGGCGTGTCATGGAGCGGCAGGGTTGGGTGTGTTATGTACCACTATATGTTATTGTACCTCTATATACAGGGTGTGGGGCGGCGTGTCATGGAGCGGCAGGGTTGGGTGTGTTATGTACCACTATATGTTATTGTACCTCTATATACAGGGTGTGGGGCGGCGTGTCATGGAGCGGCAGGGCTGGGTGTGTTATGTACCACTATATGTTATTGTACCTCTATATACAGGGCGTGGGGCGGCGTGTCATGGAGCGGCAGGGCTGGGTGTGTTATGTACCACTATATGTTATTGTACCTCTATATACAGGCTGTCGGGCGGCGTGTCATGGAGCGGCAGGGTTGGGTGTGTTATGTACCACTATATGTTATTGTACCTCTATATACAGGGCGTGGGGCGGCGTGTCATGGAGCGGCAGGGCTGGGTGTGTTATGTACCACTATATGTTATTGTACCTCTATATACAGGGCGTGGGGCGGCGTGTCATGGAGCGGCAGGGTTGGGTGTGTTATGTACCACTATATGTTATTGTACCTCTATATACAGGGTGTGGGGCAGCGTGTCATGGAGCGGCAGGGTTGGGTGTGTTATGTACCACTATATGTTATTGTACCTCTATATACAGGGTGTGGGGCGGCGTGTCATGGAGCGGCAGGGCTGGGTGTGTTATGTACCACTATATGTTATTGTACCTCTATATACAGGGTGTGGGGCGGCGTGTCATGGAGCGGCAGGGCTGGGTGTGTTATGTACCACTATATGTTATTGTACCTCTATATACAGGGTGTGGGGCGGCGTGTCATGGAGCGGCAGGGTTGGGTGTGTTATGTACCACTATATGTTATTGTACCTCTATATACAGGGTGTGGGGCGGTGTGTCATGGAGCGGCAGGGTTAGGTGTGTTATGTACCACTATATGTTATTGTACCTCTATATGTACCTGCAGGGCGTGGGGCGGCTTGTCATGGAGCGGCAGGGTTGGGTGTGTTATGTACCACTATATGTTATTGTACCTCTATATACAGGGTGTGGGGCGGCGTGTCATGGAGCGGCAGGGTTGGGTGTGTTATGTACCACTATATGTTATTGTACCTCTATATACAGGGTGTGGGGCGGCGTGTCATGGAGCGGCAGGGCTGGGTGTGTTATGTACCACTATATGTTATTGTACCTCTATATACAGGGCGTGGGGCAGCGTGTCATGGAGCGGCAGGGCTGGGTGTGTTATGTACCACTATATGTTATTGTACCTCTATATACAGGGTGTGGGGCGGCGTGTCATGGAGCGGCATGGTTGGGTGTGTTATGTACC